>JASANA010007883.1:0-30414 GCA_030248095.1 Ptycholaimellus sp. GST1_10 | reverse complement strand
GAAAGGAAATAAAATTTGAGGAAGATCTGGAGAGGTTTGACAAGTCCCGGAGCATTTGAAACATAACTTTTTTAGGTAGAAAGGTTGAACAAGGTATTATCGGCTATCGCCAAGATGCGCGGCCTTTGTTCCAGTACAAGTAATAACCACTAGCTACGTTACAAAACTTTTCAATTCGCATGGTTGATACGTACCTGCCAAAAATCAGCTGATTTCATTGAAAAACTGGATTTATGCATGTTCAAATTTTTGAAACATCAAGATTTTGGGTTTTTGACTATAAATCAAGATAAAATAAATATTTCGAAAAATCCTTTTGCCAGCTTTAAGATATTACTTTGATGGACGTACCTGCCAAAAATCAACTGATTTCTTTGAAAAACAATGGATTTATGCATGTTCAAATTTTTGAAACATCACGATTTTGGGTTTTTGCCTATAAATCAAGATATAATAAATATTTCGAAAATTCCTTTTGCCAGCTTCAAGATATTACTTTGACGGACGTACCTGCCAAAATTCAGCTAATTTCATTGAAAAACCAGTGATTTATGAATTTTCGTATTTTGAAACATCAAAAAATTGAGTTTTGGGCGAAAATCGAAAAATTACGTCAAGCGCAAAAAATGGCCTGGAGATACCACCCAGGCGGACCTTCATGCAAAAAATTAGCCAATTTCATTGAAAAACCGCGGAGTACGGGCCCCGGAAAGACACATATATATATATATATGCGGACAGACGGACGCAAAAATGGGGTAACTGCTTAAGCTGGCCTTGGCCGCCCGCCGCTTCGGGCAGGGCGCCAGAGCTCCTCCGGCCTCCGGGCACGGGTGCTACGGCCCCTACGCTTCGCCTAGCATGCTTCGCATGCTAGGCTATGCTCCGGGGCCTCCGCACCCATGCCCTCCGGCCTCCGGAGCTCTGACTGCCCTGCCCTCCGCGGCAGGCGGCCATCGGCCGCGCAAAAATAGTAAAAAACCAAAAAAAAGCAAGTTCGAACCTAACATGGTCAAACCTGCCCTCGTTTGGCAGGTTCGCAGGCCCGTTCGCAACATGCCCCGTTCGCAGGTTCGCAGGCCATTTTTTGCGAACGCGAACGCGAACGGGACCCCCCGTTCGCAGCCCGTTCGCAAACTGTGCATGTCTGGTTCGGTTTCGCTTGCTTGATTGGATGCTGCAGCTCATGTGTAATTGCAACTGGAGTTGAACAGTGCATAAAGAAGTTTCACAGGAAGAAAAGTGGCTTCTCTTTCAGGAGCCAGCAAAGGTTGTTATGGATCACCAAACAAACTGTGCGCCAAATACTGAATTCACTCTCTGTCAGCCACACCCAATTTTTCTTGCCAAGCCGTCCTTTAGGTCATCGCACGGAGCATTGTCATCCATAGCTTCAGGCAGTTCTTTTTCTCCAACAAGCCCTCGGACAAGAGCGCAAAGAAACTCAGAAATCATCTGTATCACATATCATATATCGGCGGAGGAGAGAAGCAGGGAGAGGATTGGAAGACAGAAAAGGTAGTGGGCTCAGCCGAGTGCTGCAGCCTGTAGGGAAGCGCGTCCGTAGAGTATGAGCTGGGTGCAGGCACAGTCGCAGTTCTGCACCATCGCCTCCCGGTTGCTGGCACACTCCCCGAAGTAGGCCCTCTTCTCGCAGTCTGCCAGCAGATTTTTCCTCCAATCAATTCCACGCTCTTTCTTTACCTCCAGAGACTCTTATTTTCTTGACAGTCTTGCTTTCAGCATGATAAATGGAAAACATGGCGGTATTGTTTGAAATTCAAGCATGTCTGTAAGCAAAAGCTGGGATGAAGCGGGGGCTGACACCAGAACGGACAAAAATGGATGATAAAAAAGTGGAAGTGATTTTGAACCGACAAGCCAGGGTCTTGGACTTGTCAGCGGTGGCTGGTACGGCAGGGAGGAGGGGGTTGCCGGGTGGACTGACCGGCCCTTGGGCTGGCCCCAAAGCCGTCTGGGCCTGCGACTGAGAGCGGAAGCCTTGTGGAGAGCACAAGGATGCCTCGCACTTGATGCGTCTGAACAAGGCTTCCTACTCACTTATAGAAGGCTGGTGAGGCGGGGAGCCACCGCTCAGGAGTGGGCCGATTGATGCTGGCCCCGTCCTGCTCGCAGACTCTGCCCGTCTTGCCGGGAGTGCACTGGCACCAGAAGAACTTCGGCTCCGGGTCCTTGGGCACGAAACAGGTGCCCCAGTTCTCGCACGGGTTCACCATGAATCGGCACGGCTCTGCATCAAAGAGATTACTCCTTTTGAGCTGGAGGAGAAAGAAGGTGGAAGGGAGAGTGGAGTGGAAACCGTATTCACAGCGATCCTCGCAGTCCTCTATGGCGCCGAGGCAGTGGGTGTCCTGGAAGCAGCGACCGTTACGATAGTAGCCGGACTCGCAGATGGAGGGACAGCACATCGTCGCCCTCTTCGACTGACCGCTCACCGAGTCGAAGACCTTGCCTCAATCACACCCCCTTCTCAGCAACCCCACAGCAACATTCTATGCTCCTTCTCAACAATGCTGACAAGCTCTTTCCGAATAGGCCAGTCCTCCCTAACCGCCAGTGTCATGGCAGTGAAAGCCGTCCGGGCAGCTGCTGGCATCGTCCAGCTTGCAGTCACTTTGGATCGGCTTCCCTCCAAACCCATCCATCCATTCTCCTTTGCTCTCTCGGCAGATTTGGGCCAACCGACAGGGCACTGGGGCCTCTTGCAGACGCCGTAGGCGGAGGGGCCGATCTGGAAGCAGACCTGCCCCAGCCGGCACTCGCTCACCACCGTCGGCGGCAGCAGCCAGGGCGTGGAGCGACGGCGACGCAGCACCGTGGTGGCGGAGGCCGAGAGACGGCTGAGGTCCCGCTCCGCCTCCTCCACCACGCAGCCCGCCGGACAGACCAGCTCTGCTGAAGTGGGAGTGCGTTAGCTGCAGTGATCTTTGCCTGCTGCTTTTGTGGGGTGATTTTTCATTTCGGCCCTTGTGAGTGACAGTTGCTTTGACTGATGAAAAGGTGGCAGTCGTGATGGAACATTGATAACTGGATTATTTAAGTAGTCGATTGAACAGAATTTCAGCCCAAACAAAGAGTCTCTATCAGGACAAACTATTAGCCTTGATAAATGCAAGTTTGAGCTGAATTTATTGGGCGATAGAAATCACCCTCTTCCTGACAACAACATAGACGTTAGACTTGTAGAGGGCTCCTCAGATGGAATGATATGAAGGGAATCTAAGTGACAAAGCATGCCTTGGGGATCGACGAGCTGATTCCAGGCGAGGTTGGCGACCTCGTGGGTGCGCTGGACGAGGAGAAGAGGCTCAGGGGTGTCCGCGCTTTTGTCGAAGCGGCAGATGTCCATCGTGATCTCCACCTCCTCCTCCCCGCTTTCTGGCACGCACATCGCCATTTTTCCAGCCGTCACGTTCTGCACGCATCATCTTTTTCACCTCAGGTCTGGGAGGGAGCTTGTTTCAAATTTCCTGGCCTGGAGTACCTGGACATTTTTTTCCAAAAATCTAGATTGAAAATTCCCTCGAGAGCAAGCTTGTGCTGAGCTCGAGCTAATTTTCTCTCACGGGACACTTTGCCTGATTGAAGTTTGCCGGAAGGAAAAGCCTGGGTGAATAGAAAAGGGACGAGGCCTAGCCTTGAGCTGGAAGTGCGGGAGGCATTTGCAGTTGCCGTCGGAGCAGCGGGCGTAGGGCGTCACGCACTGCCCACTTCCTTCGCAACTGCCCCCGATCGGCACTCCGCTCTGGCCTGGCAAAGGTTCGATGCCTAGCCTTGAGCTGGAAGTGCGGGAGGCATTTGCAGTTGCCGTCGGAGCAGCGGGCGTAGGGCGTCACGCACTGCCCACTTCCTTCGCAACTGCCCCCGATCGGCACTCCGCTCTGGCCTGGCAAAGATTCGATGCCTAGCCTTGAGCTGGAAGTGCGGGAGGCATTTGCAGTTGCCGTCGGAGCAGCGGGCGTAGGGCGTCACGCACTGCCCACTTCCTTCGCAACTGCCCCCGATCGGCACTCCGCTCTGGCCTGGCAAAGGTTCGATGCCTAGCCTTGAGCTGGAAGTGCGGGAGGCATTTGCAGTTGCCGTCGGAGCAGCGGGCGTAGGGCGTCACGCACTGCCCACTTCCTTCGCAACTGCCCCCGATCGGCACTCCGCTCTGGCCTGGCAAAGGTTCGATGCCTAGCCTTGAGCTGGAAGTGCGGGAGGCATTTGCAGTTGCCGTCGGAGCAGCGGGCGTAGGGCGTCACGCACTGCCCACTTCCTTCGCAACTGCCCCCGATCGGCACTCCGCTCTGGCCTGGCAAAGATTCGATGCCTAGCCTTGAGCTGGAAGTGCGGGAGGCATTTGCAGTTGCCGTCGGAGCAGCGGGCGTAGGGCGTCACGCACTGCCCACTTCCTTCGCAACTGCCCCCGATCGGCACTCCGCTCTGGCCTGGCAAAGGTTCGATGCCTAGCCTTGAGCTGGAAGTGCGGGAGGCATTTGCAGTTGCCGTCGGAGCAGCGGGCGTAGGGCGTCACGCACTGCCCACTTCCTTCGCAACTGCCCCCGATCGGCACTCCGCTCTGGCCTGGCAAAGGTTCGATGCCTAGCCTTGAGCTGGAAGTGCGGGAGGCATTTGCAGTTGCCGTCGGAGCAGCGGGCGTAGGGCGTCACGCACTGCCCACTTCCTTCGCAACTGCCCCCGATCGGCACTCCGCTCTGGCCTGGCAAAGATTCGATGCCTAGCCTTGAGCTGGAAGTGCGGGAGGCATTTGCAGTTGCCGTCGGAGCAGCGGGCGTAGGGCGTCACGCACTGCCCACTTCCTTCGCAACTGCCCCCGATCGGCACTCCGCTCTGGCCTGGCAAAGGTTCGATGCCTAGCCTTGAGCTGGAAGTGCGGGAGGCATTTGCAGTTGCCGTCGGAGCAGCGGGCGTAGGGCGTCACGCACTGCCCACTTCCTTCGCAACTGCCCCCGATCGGCACTCCGCTCTGGCCTGGCAAAGGTTCGATGCCTAGCCTTGAGCTGGAAGTGCGGGAGGCATTTGCAGTTGCCGTCGGAGCAGCGGGCGTAGGGCGTCATGCACTGCCCACTTCCTTCGCAACTGCCCCCGATCGGCACTCCGCTCTGGCCTGGCAAAGGTTCGATGCCTAGCCTTGAGCTGGAAGTGCGGGAGGCATTTGCAGTTGCCGTCGGAGCAGCGGGCGTAGGGCGTCACGCACTGCCCACTTCCTTCGCAACTGCCCCCGATCGGCACTCCGCTCTGGCCTGGCAAAGGTTCGATGCCTAGCCTTGAGCTGGAAGTGCGGGAGGCATTTGCAGTTGCCGTCGGAGCAGCGGGCGTAGGGCGTCACGCACTGCCCACTTCCTTCGCAACTGCCCCCGATCGGCACTCCGCTCTGGCCTGGCAAAGGTTCGATGCCTAGCCTTGAGCTGGAAGTGCGGGAGGCATTTGCAGTTGCCGTCGGAGCAGCGGGCGTAGGGCGTCACGCACTGCCCACTTCCTTCGCAACTGCCCCCGATCGGCACTCCGCTCTGGCCTGGCAAAGGTTCGATGCCTAGCCTTGAGCTGGAAGTGCGGGAGGCATTTGCAGTTGCCGTCGGAGCAGCGGGCGTAGGGCGTCACGCACTGCCCACTTCCTTCGCAACTGCCCCCGATCGGCACTCCGCTCTGGCCTGGCAAAGGTTCGATGCCTAGCCTTGAGCTGGAAGTGCGGGAGGCATTTGCAGTTGCCGTCGGAGCAGCGGGCGTAGGGCGTCACGCACTGCCCACTTCCTTCGCAACTGCCCCCGATCGGCACTCCGCTCTGGCCTGGCAAAGGTTCGATGCCTAGCCTTGAGCTGGAAGTGCGGGAGGCATTTGCAGTTGCCGTCGGAGCAGCGGGCGTAGGGCGTCACGCACTGCCCACTTCCTTCGCAACTGCCCCCGATCGGCACTCCGTTCTCACACTTGGTCGCGAAGTACTTGTGTGACGAAGTGCACCCTTAGGTTGTCCTCCGCATCTACACTCTAGCTAGGGCCAGCCAAGAAGGGAGTTCAGCAAGTACTGCGCAGAGAAATGAAATTGCTACAGATGCTAATAACTCCTTTGTCTACAATTACAGCCGCCTAGCTATTAGACACAACAGTAGCACATGTTTCGCATGTGCTCACCGGCGCCACAGATGTTGCTAGCTACGATTACGAATGAATGCAAGAAGACTGTTTTCGGACTATCTTTGTTTTCACCCAAACTCTCTAGATTGATGGTAAAGGGACTGAAAAGGTACGGGACATGCAGGTGGCATCCTGGCCCCGCGCCACCGCCGCCCAGGAGAGAAGAAGCCAGAAGAGCATGGCCTGAGCTTTGCCTTTGCTCTGTCCGCCTAACGCCCTCTCTGCCAGTCTCTGACGTTAAGGTGAGCTTCTTTTGCCGTCCTTCCATCGCAGCCTCCCCTCCGAGCAATCCTTACCTCATCGCCCCCCCCCCCCCAACCTGTCCGCACATCAACTTATCCTCCGCCCCCTTCCATTCCCTCATTCTCTCTCCCATATCTCCGTGTCCTGGCCAGCTGATTGCAAAAAGAGATGGAAGAAATGGCGCACACATGCGTGCGTAGTGTATGTGGAGAGTCTGTGTGCAGAGGCGGGGGGGAGGCGTAAGAGGGCTCCGTGGAATACCAGTTTCTTGCAAAGAAGCGCATTGGAGGGGCTCTCTGTAGCTGCTGCCAGCTGCTGCAAGAGCCAAGGGGGAGAAGCTGAGCAGAATGCATGCCAGCGAAATGCGGCCGCTATTAGAGCAGCCTTCCACCATCCTCTACATGGCCATACGACGAGGAGACCTCCCTGTATTTATTTGTCGCTTGTTTTTCATCAGATTTAGTTCTGCGCTTGCTAAAAATTTTTAGAGATTTATTATTTTAACTATAACAAAATAGTTTTCCAATTGTCTAGGTTCCGGCTTTTGAAGTTTCCGCTCAGGCTTGCATATTTGGAAAATGGAGGTCAAAACAATAAAGCTAAATGTAGGCAGAGACTGCACGAAAGTAATTTTTCGATTTAATTGCCAAAAGAAAATAAATGCGCAAACGTTAGCTGACACAGATGATCGAAGAGCTGGTGGGGAATGCCTCGGTGGAGCTGGAGCAAGCCTACTGGCCGTCCGGTGCTCGAGGTTTTCCCATCCCCGTACATACCCAGAAGCAGAAAGAATAAGTTTTTTCTCAGCACTGGCCCTGGCAGCAGCTGAGGGCCTGGAAAGCGCCGTCAGCCTCCTCCTCCTACACGGCGCCAACACCAGTGCTCTCAACTCACTCGGTGCCTCATCCTCAACATCCTGCCTCAGCGTTTCATCATTTATATATTCTTGTTGTTTTTTATCACAAATTCTGGCATTTAATCAGAAATTCTGGCATTGGCCAATTGATTTTAGCGAGTATCTTTGAGGGGGAGGCTGGATTTGAAGGTGAGAGCGCAGTGCAGGCGGCTATTGGCAGCGGGAGTGCAGGCTGCCTACGGCTGCTGCTCAGTAACGGAGCTTCAGGAGAGTTGGCCGGTGTAGAGGCCCCGCGACCCTTGCAAGCTGCTGCTGCCAAGGTTCACTTCATTTTTTCAACCGATGGTGAAAATGGGAAAAGTCAAATGGCACTTCGAGCGTTCTAATCTCTTCCAGTCCAAAAGTCTTCTCTTTGGCAGGCAAACGGAGCAGAGATGGTGCAGCTGTTGCTGGCCTACGGAGCCGATCCGAATGGGCAGAGTGAGTGGATGACGAGATGGAAGCAGAGGAAGGAAGGACAAAGATTGCAGACAAGGACAGCGGTGCCCTACCAGCCTTGACTGAGGCTGTGAAAGGCTGGCAAATGGACAGTGCTCAACTGCTGCTGGCCGCCGGAGCAGATCCGGATGCCTACGCCCATCCCCACGGCAGCCCGCTTCATTTTGCTGTTACTTCTTCCTTTTAATAGTTTTCTTAAATTTTATTCTATTTTTATGATATTTTCTATATCAGAGCCTGATATTGGCCATGAAAATTGGACATTGGACTGATGCTGTATAGTAGCAAAGAAGCTGAAGGTTCGAAGTCGATGGACGGAAGGCGCCCTGCTGCTGCTGCAGTACGGGGCCAGGAGCGGTGTGAAAGACGCGGAAGGCTTCACGCCATTTCACTACGCCCTCTTCTATGGCCCTGGCGCGAGCAGAGACGGACTTCTGGCTGCTTTTCTAGCCGCCGGACACGACCTCAGGTACTTCACAGAGACCCTAGCCAGCCTTCTTCGCAGACAATAAGCGGAGCACAAGAGCGCTTGCCTGTCTGCTGACACTGAATGCCCCCTTTTCTTCCTCCGCAGACAAGGACTTGGCTTAAAAATAGCCCCATTTTTGCTCTCCCGACCCAGACCCAGTCAGAAAAGCTGTAACCAAAAAACTGCCTAGCTTTCAAAAACTTCTCCCAGCACATTTTTTTAGCTAAATTCCCAGCCACAGTTGTCTCCTACTAGCCAGCAATTGTGATAAATTGCAGCCAGGAGCCAGCGCTTAAACCTGGCGCTGATTTCGGGCTGGAGCCCAGCGCCGTGGTTGAGTTCTGCGCCTCCTGTCATCGGCCTCCCTTCCCTCTCCAGGTCCTTCCCCTTTTCACAACTATCCCAGATCCCAAGCCAGTAAAGGAACAGGTGCTCACGGCTGGCGTCTTGCGCCGGTATCTGGGACCGCAGGCCATAGGCGAGCTCTTTCAGCGCCGTCTCTTGCCGCCTTTCCTCACTCCTCAACTCCTGCTCTGCTCTCACCAGCTCCCAGTCTGATGCAATGCCAACCAAAACCTAGGCCTTGAGCTTTTGACCTCGTATTGTGGCTACCCTGCTTTTTTCACACTGGTTGGAGAAAAAAACTCTTCTTGCTTCCAGTTAAATTCGAACAGAATTAGACAGAGAGAATAAGACAGAAAAATGGCGTGAATAATTGGCAAGGGCCCATTGTAAAGACCCGAAGGCGACTGCCAGTATCTTTGAGGCACCGCCAAAGTTGGCTTAGACACCTTTCTCACTTTCGGCAGTCAAAGCCGATGCCTTTGATCCGAAGAAAAAAGGCTGGCTATTTGCCGTTAGGCGAGCGAATGGAAGGCAGGGATAGAAGGGTGGCTGGGGGTATGTGGGGTGCTCCAGCCACACACAGGGTGGCTAACCGTCCCTAGGGTACACACACACAGAGCAGGGGGCCCAAAGGCAATGTCAACAGGACGAAAAGGGGGACCGGATGGAGTCCTCACTCCTAGCGCGCACACTGCCGCACACTGCAAACTGCCACCCCCCACCCAACTGTTTGGACTGCTTGGAATCTAGACGAGGGACCAGTTTTTGGAAGGGCGGTGAGGCCTCTTAGGCAGGCTCTCCTGGGCTGCCTAATCGTCTCACTTGGCGCACCCTCAAAGATCCTCATGGCTTCTGTCCTGCTACTCCTCTGTTCCACTGCTGCCCTCCTCGCCTTAGGTTCTAGCGTTGGCCTTTTTGAGACCCAGTTCTAATATTCTCCTTTCTTCCAGTTCTTACCACATCTGCCAAAGGAAAAAAATTGATCTGAGGACCCGTAAAAATAAAAATTTTTTTTGCCAAATGTGCCCTTTGCCAAATTTGCCAAATGTGCCCAAATTTTGCTTAAATGTGCCCTTTTTGTCTTGAAATAGTTAATAGTTTATAGATTTGTCCTTTAGGTTAGCATATTTTCAGTGACATACCTAAAACTTTGCCTTATACGTTGCCGGACAGGACTTTGCTAGCTGCCCCCCCCCCACTTATACTTCCCCCCCCCCCCCCCCCACTTATACATTCCCCCCCCCCCCCCCACTTATATAATCCCCCCCACTTAGCCGTTGGCTTAGATTTAGGTGGAAATCCGTAGTTGTTGATGCTACATCCCCCCCCCACTTATGATGCTACATCGCCCCCCCCCCCCCACTTAAGCATATTTTGACTTTTGATGCTAGCTCCCCCCCCCCCCCCACTTATGAAGCATCAAAAGTCAAAATATGCTTAAGTGGGGGGGGGGATGTAGCATCATAAGTGGGGGGGGATGTAGCATCAACAACTACGGATTTCCACCTAAAACTAAGCCTAGGCCTTCCTAAGCCTATGTCATGCCTAAGTGAGGGGGATTGTATAAGTGGGGGGGATTATTTAAGTGGGGGGGAAGTATAAGTGGGGGGGGGGGGGGGAGCTAGCATAGTCCGACGGACATACGTCCCTACACCTTCGGACCCCCCCCATCCCCCAAACCGACCCCCCCCCCCCGCACCCCCCCGGACCTACCACGTAGGGAAAGTCAATGAGGGCGCCTCCGCCCCCCTTCGGACGTACGTGGGCGCCCCCCTTACCATTTGACCCCCATACAAGTATGATCAGAATGCAGAATTTCGAGAAATGATACTGCTTCGCTTGACATTCAGAAACAAACTGCAACATGTATAACTTCTATTATAAATTTTATCAGCATTGCAAATGTCTGCAGCTAGCTTTATCTTTAGAATGGGCTGAAAGATGTGTAATGTGGTTATTGAAGGGTTTGCTTATTGAAGGGCTGGGCAAGGAGGCGGTGTCGTGCTATCGCTGCGACTCCGATGAGGGCAACTGCATGGAGGGCGTCTGCGAGAACGCCTACTGCTTCAAACGCACTGCCATGATCAACGGTTGCCTACTCTTGTTTTTTCTCCATTATTCTTCTCATGAACTCAATCCTGAGGTCTGATGCGCACCTCGAAAGGCTGCCAGGAGGAGGCCTCTCAAACTGGCTGTCGTCCTCAGCCGCTCTGGGGAGTACAGGCTAGCTGATTTAGCTTGTGTTCTTCAGTGTTTCGCATTTCCTGCATCTCCTTTTCAATATTTTGGAATGAGAACTGGGGAGTGGGCCGTTAATATGGTAGAATTAGGACTAGGACGAAAGGAATTAGAATTAGGACGAACGTATAAAGTTAACGAAATGAAGCACGGGGCAAATTAGAAGATGGTTATCCTCTACCATTACGCTCCCTCTACTCTCAAATATTAAAAGCGCTGGAAAGTTAATAGTGCTCCCAGAATACCAATCAGCAAAAAAATCCAGCCAGAGCGGAACTGATGAGATTGAGGGAAGATATTCATCGCCAATCTGATTACTGGCCAGCCTGCGTGGGAAATAAGGCGTGAAAGAGTGCAGGGTACGGAGTGCGTCTGCGACGGTCAGCGCTGCAATGGAGTCAGCCACTTTGGCCTCCCATCACTTTTCGCTCTCACTCTCTCCTCTTTGGCTCTGCTTCTGCGGCATTAGGCTGACATAAGAATTTTTGACGTGATATTTGTACCAGGCTGTACATGTTCTTCGATCATATGGTTTGAACGAGATTTTTGTCCATCTCATATAGTGAAGGAGTAGTCGTAGAAGAAGTGCAAGAAATTTCAAAAAGAAAGCTAAACTTGAGCTCAGTTTGATCATGGAACAAGAAGATTGGGCTGGCGCGAGCGGAGCGCTAGCGGAGCGGTAGCGCCCAGCCCCTCTTATCGAGCGACACAACTAATTGCAGGTTTCCCAATGTTTGGCAGGCTGTAGCGCATCACAGAGACATTGCAGAACTCTGGAAATAGGCTCAATCGACGCGCCGTGGTCGAATTGTGGGGGGTCTTTTTTTTGAAAATCGTTTTTTGTCAATTATTTCGAAACTTATTCTTAAAAAACTGTTTCAAAAAAAATGTCCGGTGTCCGGGCGCACACCGACCGTCCGACAGACCGTCCGTCCGTCCGTCCAGCAAGTGTTGCAGACACTTGGGCATCATCTGGGGTGTGGATCTCAACGGTTCTAGGGTAAATCGATGCCGCTGAGTGTCATGGCACCCCTAGTTTCTGCATTTTCTGCGTTTTTTAGGTCGAAACATCAACTTTTTGGGTAGAAATCCAGTATTCTCATATAGTTACTTTTGGTCGTAGATTCCGATTTTGGTACCCGGTTGCTTCCACCTGGGCTCCATGGGCTTGCATCAGGCCGCGGTGAACAAGCAAGTCATCATCAACTTCATCTCTAGGCATTTTATAGGGTTTTTGGCCTTAAAAGGGCAACATATAGGTATTTATGGACCTACATTACGATTCTGGCACCCATTTGCTTCTGCTTTGTCTCCATGGGCTTGCACCAGGCCGTGGTGAACAAGCAGGTCATCATCAACTTCATCTCAAGGCAATCTAAAGGGTTCTTGGTCTCAGAAACAACTTCGTATAGGTAATTTGGGATCTAGATTATGCTACTGGTGTCCATTTCTTCTAGCTGATCTTCATGGGCTTCCACCAGGCCGTGGTGAACAAGCAGGTCATCACCAACTTCATCTCAAGCCACTCTAAAGGATTTTTAGTCTCAGCAACAATAGCATATTGGTAATTTTGGATGTAGATTATATTTCTTGTGTTCTTTTGCTCCCACCTGGTATTCATGGGCTTCCACCAGTCCATGGTGAACAAACAGCTCATCATCAACTTCGTCTTAAGGCATTCTAAAGGTTTTTTGTCTCAGAAACTTTTTGGTAATTTGGGATGTAGATTACGATGCTGGTGCCCGATTGCTTCTATCTGGTCTTCATGGGCTTCCACCAGGCCCCAGTGAACAAGCTGCTCATCATCAATGTCATCTTCACCCCAAGCATAAGGGGCCTTGCCCCTGTATGAAGTGGATGGAATTATTATATAGTGGGTTATAATAATAACCCAAAAAGTATCTCTTATCTTCTGTTTATTTGCAATTGAAGTGGGGGAAATTTTATTCAGCTTTAATTGAATTTTACTTGCGACTGAAGTGGATGAAATTTTTTTATAGCACAAAATAGGTTTTTTACCTTAGATTGTGAATTTTGTACACAGTAAAAATTATTGCCAGTCCAATGTAAACATGGATGAATTAATGATAAGAGAGCACCCTATCTTTTTGGCAATTGATTTGGTAAATTGTAGTTGCTCCCAAAGTTTGCACAATTTAGTAAACCCATTAGTTGAAATATAATTTTCAAAAAAAATTAGGATTCAAATGTTTGTCAATTTTTTTCAAAATATTATATGTATGTAGAATTAGACTAGAGGATATCTTTTATAATTAATCGAAATAAATTGCAATGGCAGTAGGTAACAGAGTCAGTAAAAAAATATTTTAATGCCTATTTTACAAAATAGTTTCACATTTTAATTGGTCATTTGGTCAGGTGCTCTCTTCTCATTAATTAATCCATGTTTACATTGGACTGGCAATAATTTTTACTGTGTACAAAATTCACAATCTAAGGTAAAAAACCTATTTTGTGCTATAAAAAAATTTCATCCACTTCAGTCGCAAGTAAAATTCAATTAAAGCTGAATAAAATTTCCCCCACTTCAATTGCAAATAAACAGAAGATAAGAGATACTTTTTGGGTTATTATTATAACCCACTGTCCCGGAGCATTTGAAACATTACTTTTTTGGGTAGTAAGGTTGAAAAATGGGGTTTGTTGAGAAATGGCGAATTCTCAACGGATTTGGACAAACTTTTTTTTTGCTGAAAGGTAATAAAATTTTAGGAAGATCTGGAGGGGTGGAATTGGTACCGGAGCATTTGAAACATTACTTTTTTGGCTAGAAAGTTTGGAAAATGGCGTATGCTGAGAAATGGCAAATTCTCAACGGATTTGGACAAACTTTTTTTTGCTGAAAGGTAATAACATTTTAGGAAGATCTGGAGGGGTGGAATTGGTACCGGAGCATTTGAAACATTACATTTTTGCGCGGCCGAAGGCCGCCTGCCGCGGAGGGCAGGGCAGTCAGAGCTCCGGAGGCCGGAGGGCATGGGTGCGGAGGCCCCGGAGCGTAGCCTAGCATGCGAAGCATGCTAGGCGAAGCATAGGGGCCGTAGCACCCGTGCCCGAAGGCCGGAGGAGCTCTGGCGCCCTGCCCGAAGCGGCGGGCGGCCAAGGCCAGCTTAAGCAGTTACCTCATTTTTGCGTCCGTCTGTCCGCATATATATATACTAGTAATATGGGTCAGTGGCCGCGCTTCGCGCGGCCACACTTCATTTTTTTGCATCATATGAAATCTTCAGCTTCCTTTTATTTCTTCTATCAATAGCAATGAATCGAGCATCAAAGCATCAATAATATTTGCTGTAAAGAAATTAAATTTATATCTCAGCAAAAATCAAAATGTTAACTTCAACCGGTTTCGGAAGATTAGAATATCCACTGATCAGAAATGCTAGTAAAAGATCAATGAATGTTAGCATCGCATACAGTCAAAGTGACCTCTGGAATTAAACATCTGCATATTCTTACTAATAAATACATTGCAGCATCAGCTCACTGAGTAGGGCCAAAATCGTGAAAATTGACTTTACTCATTGGCATTTTTGAATATTTTAACTTCAAAAAAGTGAAATAATAAATTAATGGTCTTGAACAGAATTGTTTTGCCTTGAATTAAAAAACAAGTCCGACAAGAAAAGTCAAAAATTGGATGAGCAAGCAAGTTTCAAAGTTAAAAATGGCCAAAATTGAGAACGTTTTCAATCACAATTTTTTTTAATGGAAAAATGGCGAGGACTTCCCTACATGTTAAAGAACTCACTGAGATCTATCCAATAAGCTATCATGTGCCACGATTTGATTAGAAACCATACGGCGCCAAGGCCATCCCCAAAATTTCATCACCCGTATATAATAAGATATATGTGTCTTTCCGAGGGCGGGCCTCCGCGGTTTTTCAACGAAATTGGCTGATTTTTTGCATGAAGGTCCGTCTGGGTGGTATCTCCAGGCCATTTTTTGGGATGGGCGTAATTTTTCGATTTTCGCCCAAAACTCAAGTTTTTGATGTTTCAAAATACGAAAATTCATAAATCACTGGTTTTTCAATGAAATTTGCTGAATTTTTGCAGGTACGTCCGGCAAAGTAATATCTTGAAGCTGGCAAAAGGAATTTTTGGAATATTTGTTATTTATTAATTTATTGTCGAAAACCCAAAATCTTGATGTTTCGAAAATTTGAACATGCATAAGTCTTTGGTTTTTCAATGAAATTAGCTGATTTTTGGTATGTACGTCTGTCATGGTGATATCTTGAAGTTGATTGTAGAACTTTTTGACACAATTTTTTATTTCATGATTTATAGTCAAAAACCTAAAATCTTGATGTTTCAAAAATTCGAACATCCATAAATTCCTGGTTTTTTAATAAACTCAGCTGAATTTTGTCGGATACGTTTGCTGCGGCGGTATCTTGAAGCAGTTAATACGAATTATTGCTTAGCTTATTACTTGGAACAAAGGCCGCGCATCTTGGCAACAGCCGAGAATACCTTGTTGGGTAGAAAGGTTGAAAACTGGGGTATGTTGAGAGCTCCGCGGTCACCTATTGCGCTCTGCGCCATATACTTGTTAAATTCTAAATTTTCCCCCTTCTGATAATTTCCGGGGGGAGGCATGGAAAAGGCAACCCCAATCATTTCAGGCATGGAAAGGGCAACCGCCAGATAGGGCCCTGTGGTTAGCTGGGCTGCGAAACCCACCTCCGGGTAGTTCATCACCAGTGTGGGCAGGTAGTCTTTCACATGCGCGTCTAGGATCAGGTACAGAGATTGTCCTTTCAAACTGCCCTTTGCTTTGCCTCCATAGCTACACCCATCCGATAAGCTTCAGTTAGGCTCCAAGAAGAAGGAGAAAGCAGGGGGCACCCGGTTTGGCCGGGACACTGGAGTTGACTTGGAGCTGAAAGCAGCGTCCCAGTTCCTGGCTGTAGAGAGGCTTGATGCTGAAGGGGCGTCCAGAGGCCTGGTCGTAGAATGGGCCATCGGTACAGATGTAATTCCCGCTGAATCTCGCCAAGCCGAGCGACACGCTGAGAAAGGTTGCGTCGCAGGGATGGCTGAGACCATCCAACAGCTCCCTGTGGCTCAGGCCACTGCTTTGCTGCCATTCTGCGAAGTTCAGGGAAGCCTCAGCCCGTGAAGTATTCGTGAACTCCTGAAAAAAGCCTCACAATGCCCCATATTTAATGCACCAATTGCAGCCCTATTCTATAGATGGGTTTCTTTTCGATGAAATGCAGCCCATTAGCCGCTCAATCTTAAAATTATGTAACAAAAAAAGATTTGTGAGGCAAAAAAAGCTTTTTGTTTTTTTAAATAAAATCAATATTCATAAAAAAGCTTTCAATAATACATAAAACAAGCGTTTGTCATACTGAACGTGGCACTGGATAACGGGTATCGTCGCCCATTGTGCTCATCAGATACTGTGCTTGCTCCATCGACAGATTCATTGCCTTGCGTCTGCAACTAAGCATTCCTCATCAGTTTTAGACTTTTGCCGCGGTTGGATCAATAAGTAATAAATATGTATAATGGTGCAAAGCGCAATAACGGTGTACATTTTTGGGTTTATTGCTAAATCTTAAAATTGATAAGGCTTTTTCTCAGTTCTGCCTAGATGTAGGAATTTTGTGCTCATATATGAAACAAGCTCAAAAAATAGATATGATTTGACACCAAACAACCATAGTCAAGAATTTGGTCTTCATGGGCTTCTGCCAGGCCTTGGTGAACAAACGGGCAGGGCATTTTAAACGATTTTTGGGTGCATAAACCGCACACTATATAAGTAAATTTGGACGTAGAGTACAAATCCGATGCCCATTTGACTCTACATGGTGTTCATAGGCTTATATACCAGTTCATGGTGAACCAGCCCTCATCATCAACTTCGTCTAGAGGGTTTTGACCCCAAAAATACCACCACATTATTTGTGGATGTGGATTACAAATCTGAGGCCTGTTCGCTTCTAAACAGTCTTCATGCATGCTTCTACCAGACCATGGTTAATAAGCAGCTAACCATCATCATCATGAAACTGAAAATCCGTTGGTTTTACAAAGTGGACGAAATTACAGAAATTGTGAATCTATGATTCAGTATTTTCTCCATTAAACGAAATTCAACCATTAAAAAGCAAATAAAAAAGCAAAGAGCTAAGCTAAAAGCTAAGCTAAGCTAATAAAAAATTTCAATTTCCAATTTCAGTAATCTATTTTTCAATCTATCATGGATCTGCTACGACATTTGCGGGAAGTTAGTTGAGTGCTGGCCTTTTGTCAGAGATGCGATTGAAGTTGCAGAGCGTAAGGTAGGGCCAAGAGATGGAGGACTGACGCTCCAGGAAGACAGCGTTGGTCCAGTTCGCCTCATCCAGGTAGGAGGAGAGGACGGTGTATGCATTGGCGAGCATGGCTAAGAAGTTAGTGCTGGCCTTTTGTCAGAGATGCGATTGAAGTTGCAGAGCGTAAGGTAGGGCCAAGAGATGGAGGACTGACGCTCCAGGAAGACAGCGTTGGTCCAGTTCGCCTCATCCAGGTAGGAGGAGAGGACGGTGTAGGCATTGGCGAGCATGGCTAAGAAATTAGTGCTGGCCTTTTGTCAGAGATGCGATTGAAGTTGCCACTAGCCGTTTGCCGAAAAACGGTTTGGTTGACCTGAAATGAGCATTTTTGTAACATGCACTTTTTTAGGACTTTGAAACCTGCAATTTCAGTTTTTTGAAATTTTTGCTAAAGAAATTTCAGATAATTGTGGACCATTATATATCAATCGAAAGGCAATTTGGAGATAAAAAAGGTGGTGTATTTCAATTTTGGCATAAACTTTGCTGAAAAACGTAATTTTGAAAAATCGGAAATTTCGGTTTTAAAATTTTGACACAAAAAAACTGATAGCTCGAATTTGAGTGGTTTTGCCAAGGGGTGGACCATAACCACGTTAAAATTCAGACTCTTGCGGTCATTTTGATATATAATACATTGTGTTTTGGTTTGTTCCCATGGGCACTTTTTTCGATTGAAAATTTGCAGTCAACATTTGGCCCTATGTTAAAGCATAGGCAAAACTTTCGGAAAAAAATTTGTGTCTCAGATTTCCATTTTTACAGCCTAAATATCTTCTTTAGGGTCCAATACACCCTACTGTCACATTGATTTCTTTGGTTTTGTTCTAAATGGGTCAATCTTGAATCGACAATTTCCTATGCTTAAGCATAGGACTTCCCAGGCTTCAACAAATATTTCTCTGTAGCAGCTTAACGGCTAAGAATCGCACACAAGACCTGAATTTTTTTGTTCACAATTCATATATTCTGATTCTAAATCTGGGCTTATTTTTGAGACTGGTTGAGAAACCACCTACTTGCCCTTTGTGACCCTTGCCCTTTGAGAAACATGTGAGTTTGTCACTCAAAAGGGCAAGTAGGTGGTTTCTCAACCAGTCTCAAAAAAAAGCCCAGATTTAGAATCAGAATATATGAATTGTGAACAAAAAAATTCAGGTCTTGTGTGCGATTCTTAGCCGTTAAGCTGCTACAGAGAAATATTTGTTGAAGCCTGGGAAGTCCTATGCTTAAGCATAGGAAATTGTCGATTCAAGATTGACCCATTTAGAACAAAACCAAAGAAATCAATGTGACAGTAGGGTGTATTGGACCCTAAAGAAGATATTTAGGCTGTAAAAATGGAAATCTGAGACAAAAATTTTTTTCCGGAAATTTTGCCTATGCTTTAACATAGGGCCAAATGTTGACTGCAAATTTTCAATCGAAAAAAGTGCCCATGGGAACAAACCAAAACACAATGTATTATATATCAAAATGACCGCAAAAGTCTGAATTTTAACGTGGTTATGGTCCACCCCTTGGCAAAACCACTCAAATTTGAGCTATCAGTTTTTTTGTGTCAAAATTAGAAAACCGAAATTTCCGATTTTTCGAAATTA
Organism: Ptycholaimellus sp. GST1_10; assembly: GCA_030248095.1. Classification (NCBI taxonomy): domain Eukaryota; kingdom Metazoa; phylum Nematoda; class Chromadorea; order Chromadorida; family Chromadoridae; genus Ptycholaimellus; species Ptycholaimellus sp. GST1_10. Next base: position 11,650 of record JASANA010007883.1, on the reverse strand, counting down.
CGTTTTTCAGCAAAGTTTATGCCAAAATTGAAATACACCACCTTTTTTATCTCCAAATTGCCTTTCGATTGATATATAATGGTCCACAATTATCTGAAATTTCTTTAACAAAAATTTCAAAAAACTGAAATTGCAGGTTTCAAAGTCCCAAAAAAGTGCATGTTACAAAAATGCTAATTTCAGGTCAACCAAAACGTTTTTCGGCAAACGGCTAGTGGCATAGAGATGAGAACTAAATTGCCTTGGATGGTGGCATAACTTCATTCGAGTCTGAGAACCTTCTTTTTTCAAAAGTGACATACCACTTTTTGAGCCTATCAAATTCTGCCTCTTAAGGCGAGTGAAGGCATGAGGGTAGGGCATGAATTTGCATCAGAGGGGAATCAGCGCTGCCGTTGCTCTTCTTCTTCTCTCATCAGTGCCCTTAGGGACCCCAGCAGAAGCCTCTGCTTGGCCATCGCGACTTGGACCGGCAGGCGCCTCCACAACCCTGCCACTCTGCATACCCTGTGAGCTCGGCTCAGAGGCCCATCCTGCCCAACAGTCACAAAATGGTGGCGGCCCCACAGACTGGAATTTAGCAGATATTGACGCTGCATGAAGAAGTTTTAAAGACGCTAATTAGTTATCGCAAAGTTGTCTGTGCGCATTTTGAGCTTCGACATGCGGCTTGGAGAAGCGGACATCGGCCATGCATGCCAGCTATCTTTACTAAAACCCGAACAAAACTCATCACTCCACCAACGAACGCTTCTCAAAAATTCATGCGGCGATTAAAAATTTTGTTTACTTGTAAATGATTTCAACGCAATTCCTGATATCACTTGTTATCAGGCTTCTAGGCTACTTTGACTTCTCCGATGGCCATGGTTGGATGAGGCTGAGGTTGGGCATGGCCTGCAAAACAGACTGACCTCCATTGACGTCAGTAGCTGGTGAGCACCAAATGCCCTCAATGGACATCCCGAGATTTACAAAAAGTGCAAATTTTGCAAAGGTCTCTTAAAATCATATTTTTAAATTGACTCCAAGCCTTACTATGCTTGGTGCTTTAACCTAAGCATTTATGAAAGGAAGGTGTTTAGCGGAAACATGAGGATGCCTCTAAAAACCTGGCTGAAAATGTGCAGCAAAAAGGCGGCACTCTCCGGTTACCAAATTGTAGTCAAAATGCTGGCAGCTCCCAGCGCCCTTGTAGTGCTGGCAGTGTAGGCAGCAGTGGCCAGCATGATAGCAGCGAATAACTAAAAGCCTGTGAAATAAGAAAAAAAGAAAAAATTGTACATTTAGCTTTTATTTTTGTACAGTAGTGAATAGTGGATTAATTATGCATAGTGCAGTAGACCATAGAGCAGTACATATTAAAAATAGCTTGCTAGGATACAAAAGAATAAGACTAACATTTGGCGACTGAAGCTGACTGTGGGTAATGCAGGTTTGAGTGGTAGCGACATTTGTCTCAAACAGCACAATATCTGCCGAGAGTATCCCTTATCTATTCCTCCAGAATGTTTCCCTTGCGCAGAGTCAAAAATACTTAGAAATGAACTGTTAGGAGATATTTGCATTTCATTTTTGCCTCAGGTATATTGGAGCATGCAAAAGATTGGAAGGCTTACCGATGACGTGTGTAAAAAGGACGGCTCCAAACTTGCGATGCTGGCTGTCGATTTCAGGGCCGCCATGGTAGACGTTGACCACGTGACCAGTCCAGATCTCTTTCACGCCTCGTAGGGAGGCCAGATCAGTGGAGTGCAGCTCCATATAGCTTACCTCAACCCTTACCTTACCTCAGCTCACCCCAATCCAGCCTATTCTGGTAGGGGTTCGCACCAAAGGCCGTGTCATCACGAACTCTTCGACGTTGGTGTAGCGCTCACCCGGTGGCTGGGAAACTTCATCCTGCTCCTTCAAAGAGGCTAAGGCTACGTTGAGCCTCCACAATTGCTGTTGAACAAAGCAGTGGCACTCTCCCGAGTCAGCAGCACCGCCGATCTGAGGGTTAGGCATCGTGGTGGTTTCTAGATTCAGTCCCAGCCTCGGAGGCACGCGGGCACTTGTCTTGGCTATGTTTGAAGGCTCCGCGGCAGCGATGTAGTTGAACATGTTGGCCTGAGATGCATCTTCATTTGTGCTTGCTTGTGAAAGAAGGCGTAATAGTTGTAAAAGGCGGAAATGTGATTTTTGATCAGTTGTTTTGGACACCCATTTTCGGTTTTTCGCTGAAATGTGGAACAAAGTTGGCGCGCATTGCACCAAGATCATTATTTTACCTACTCCAATTTTTGTGGATCAAACTTTAATTCTTCTCCCCCGAGAGGTGGGCATGAGAGGAGAGTAGAGCATACAATGAGTCTGGCCTCGCCCCGAATGCCACGGCTGAATCGCGGCCTAAAGTTGGCGCACATCCAAGCGCAGTGGGCCAGCGTTGGGGCTCCGGCCACCACCGCCGCCTGTCGCCAAGGCCACCGACTTCGTCCAGCACGATACCGCCTGCCAACACGCACACTAGTCCATGAATCCTGTTTCTGCCTCTCTTCTCAGTCTGATAGATGTCTGATTAGAGCAAGTATCGGCCACAACGACAGACTGCCATTGCTGTTCTATGAGATAAGCTCATATCTTCCCCTAACTTGGCGATTACTCAAGAGCAGAGTCTTGGGCAATGAGCCAGTTCTTCGCAGCCACGACGAAAGCTGCAATGGCCGGCAAACAGTGAGGACAGGAAACCAGGAACATGCCAAAAGGTCAACTAGGAAGACGGTATGAGATGGTATCCCAATGATTGCCGGTGTACTTGAGATAAGGTGCCTGAGTGTTCGCAGTCCACCTGAGGCTATCGTAGAAGAGGCAGGCATTATCTTGCCTGGTCGTATTCACTGTCATCATTGCTTGAAGCCTACATTTTCAACATCATTTCCTCAGCATGAAATTGGCTGAAATTTTGCATGAAGGTCTGCCTAGAGGTGGCTCGAGGCGTTTTTTGTAATTTTCAATTTTAAATATTGAAATTTAAATATTGAAAATTTGTTAATTTTGATTTTTAACATTTCTGTCGAAATTTTAAATAAGGATTATATAAGTGTGTTGTGCAATAAAGTCAGTCAGATTTTAACTTAAACTCAAAATTAACTTTAATAAAATTTGAATACATAAAAAAGGTTGAAAATTTACAAATTATCCGACAATCTACACTTTGAGTTCAAAAATTAAAGATTATTTTTGTTAATAGTGCAAAAGAAGCTAACATATACTGCAATTGAATTAAATGAACAAATTTCGTTTCAATACGATGCATGTTCAATGCAAAAATGTAATGTATTTGATGCATTTTCGTTTCAGTAAAAAAAAAATTCAATAAATGTTGGGAGTGTGAAAATGGGCCATGTATCTATTGGCGATAGCCGATATTACCGTATTTGCATAAGAATCAATAACTTATTTCTGTTCTGGTCGAAGACGGTGCGACAGTATTCAGCAGTTAAAGTGGGAAAAAGTTGCCTATTTATTGGCAACCGAACGTGTGGAATAATTGGCAATTTCTTGTGCACCTCAACTGGGAGACATAAATTTGCTTATGGACATGGGTCGATGAACGTTGAAAATTGAAGAAGGCTGCCAAACTACGCCTGTGGTTACAACCATCGTCAATTCGCCTGTATAAGAGGGATTCCAGGGTGCTAAGTCTGCTTCATCCGCAGACCAACGCTGAGATACCTTTTCTGCAACTTTGTTTAAGTTTTCTTTTTGCAGAAACACTGATTTACAAAAACTTGGCATTGAGGTATTTATTATCTTTTCGTGGAAACAATTTTGTTAAGATATAATTTGTAGCGGCAGCATACTATTTAAAAATTCATATTTTCTAAAATAAGATGCTTGAGACCAAATGAAATCTTGCAGTTTTAAATGTTTTGTATGGCCAACAAGAGCATGCTTAACCTTCGCAGTTGGGGAAGCAGTGGGAAAAAATGGCGTCTTTCATGTGACAGGCGGTGTTGTTGTTTTTTGGGCATCGTATGCAGCCCACCGTTTCATAGCTTAAGTTTAGCGATTTCTCATCGCTTTCTCCAGATGAAGAAAGGAGCCACATGTAGCGGAATGCGAAATTAAATGTACTTGTTAGGTCAGCACAAAAAACATCAACTCTCCTATCTAGCTGGCTCCTTGGCCAAATTGGGATGCTCAATTTACTTGCCTGTAAGAGCTGCGGCAGACATCACCCATGGCATGCATGCCTAAAGGCTTCTCCAGAGCTGAATCCGGAGTATCGGTATCAGTCCATTTTCTGCACTTGAAGCCTTCTGCCCAACCATTCCCCTTTGCAGGGCCATATTGGATGATGAAGACAGGGCAACCCTTGTCCAGTGCCCTGGTGCCATAGTAGGCGGCTGGGTGCTGGCAGTGAGAGCCTCTGTCCCAGGAGCAGCGCTCCTCCGGCGCATCCGCCATCTCAGCTATGCACCCATTCCCTCAACCACCATCAGCTTGCCTTCATGCAGGCTAATTGGAATAGATTTCTTCCTTTGTCAACGCCGCAAGGCTGAACGGCCTCAGTGCCGCCGTACTGCAGGCAGGTGGCCCACCTCAAGGCAGCTGCACCACGTATGTTGCTGCAGTTGGCCTGCGTATCGAAGCACATGCCTCAAAGGGCCAGAGCTCCCCTTTGCGCCTGGGCACTGGTCAGAAAGCCGGGCACCGTAGCGGTAGGGCCCTCGCCAGTTCCTGGACAGTACGAAAGCAGCGGTCAAAGGGTTGTCGCCCGCGCTGAGAAAGTGGGGGAAGCAGCCGAGCTTCTGCTGGAGCTGGTTGCGGGAGCAGGAGCTCCAGGTGGCCGTGCGCCACCAGTGGGAAATGTTGGTCGAAGGCTCGCCCATCAGCTCCTCCTCGGCGGCAGGACAGGCCCCAGTGCTGGCGTCGTGCATGATGCCTGGATGGGGTTGATCCAGTTGCTGTTGTTGGCTTTGTTGATGGAGTCGATGCCTTTTTTCAGTTAGAAGCTTATTGTTTTTGCCTCTGCTTTATTTTTTTAAGTGAATCATGTGCAAATGGCTATCAAATTTAATTTTTTGTTTCGAAAAACTGGTTTCCAGAAGTTTGACAAAACTAAACCCAAATTCTAGCTCAAGTTTATAAGACGTTTTACATAAGGCTTAAAACGGTGGAAAACTGAAATTTTCAGGAATGTTTGCCCCCCCTATAGGGGGGGGCCACATCCGGATGCAGCCCCCCCCTATAGAGGGGGCCACATCCAGGCTGACAAATTTTTTCATTTAAGCTGTTCTTAATGCAAATTATCTTATGTTCTTTTGTTGTTGTAGTTAGAGAGAAAAATTGCACATTCTGAAAAAGCAGTTTGTTCATGATAGGCAATGAGAAAAAATAAGAGCAGAGAGATAGCACAACAGTGGCACTGGTCACAGGTCAATGACGGCACTTAGGACAAATATACTTAACATTGGCACAAGTAATACGAGAAATATCTTTGGACGAATGAAGTGAGCAGGCAGCCTTGGTGTGGTTCCAGAGGCTGCAGGACTCGCACTGGACGAAGTCTTCAGCCTCAAAGCTCAGCTGCCCACAGCAGAACCAGGTGAGGTAGGAGAAGGGAGGAGATGGCGGCTTCTGGGACACATCACCAACAGAAACCACCTGATTTTCTTTTCCCATTTCTAATGAAGGGTAGTAAGGCCTGTTGTGGAACCTGAAGGCTGGACGACTGAAGAATATGAAGAATCTTCTGCTGGATGCGCTGTTGTGAGGGGTAGATGCGGAGCTCGGGCTTGTGGCCGAGGAGGGAGTCCAGAAGGAAGGCAAGGGCGAACCAGCCACAGGCCGTTCCACCAAGCTGTTTGGCAGGGCTGAAGAATTGGAACTTGACGCCTTTCTCTTCTGACCCCCACTCTTTGTAGAGGAAGGCCAGCTCCCGCTTGCTCTCTGCCGGGAGCCTGCTATTCATCTAGGATAGAGTGAAAGAGGAAAGCACAGTGAAATACGGGATTGCAAGGCTGTCATATACGGAGACTGGAGAGCCTGGGGTGGCAGCTGTGGCGATCCAGTGTGGAGGAGAGGCGATGAAGTGGAGAGGCGATGAAGCGATGCAGCTGCACATCAATAGAACACCTTAGAACACTTTAAATGAAAAAAATTGTCAGCCTGGATGTGGCCCCCTCTATAGGGGGGGCTGCATCCGGATGTGGCCCCCTCTATAGGGGGGGCTGCATCCGGATGTGGCCCCCTCTATAGGGGGGCTGCATCCGGATGTGGCCCCCTCTATAAGGGGGGCTGCATCCGGATGTGGCCCCCCCCCTATAGGGGGGGCTGCATCCGGATGTGGCCCCCCCCTATAGGGGGGTGAAACATGCCTCGAAATTTTTGAGTTTACCAACTATACGAACAGGATTCAGAAACAAGTTTATGCGATTTCTCTCCTGTTGGAATTTTTGAAAAAGATGAATGGCCGGGCCTAGCGAATTTTCAATGGATTTTGACAAACATTTTGTCTGAAAAGGTAATTTTTGCGCGGCCGAAGGCCGCCTGCCGCGGAGGCCCGTACTCCGCGGTTTTTCAACGAAATTGGCTGATTTTTTGCATGAAGGTCCGCCTAGGCGGTGCCTCGGGACCATTTTTTGCGCTTGGCATAATTTTGAGTTTATCGACCAAAACTCAAAATTTTGATGTTTCAAAAGTCAAAAAATCATAAATCAGTCGTTTTTCAATAAAATTGGCTGAATTTTTGCAGGTACGTCCGGCAAAGTAATGTCTTGAAGCTGGCAAAAGGAATTTTTGAAATATTTGTTATTTATCGATTTATTGTCAAAAACCCAAAATCTTGATGTTTCGAAAATTTGAACATGCATAAGTCTATGGTTTTTCAATGAAATTAGCTGATTTGTGGAATGTACGTCCGGGATAGTAATATCTTAAAGCTGGTGAGAGAAATATTTGAAATTTTGAGTATTACTCGATTTATGGTCAAAAACCAAAAATCTTGATGTTTCAAAAATTTGAACATGTATAATTCATGGTTTTTCATTGACATCGGTTGAATTTTGCCATGAATTTTCATCTAGGGGGTGTCTTGAGGTGAGGACGCGCATCTTGGCAACAGCCGAGAACACCTTGTTGTCTTTACAAATCTGGCAGGGTGGAAGTTATATTTCACTCATGATAAAAATTATACTCCCTTGGTAACATTTTGAAAATTGATTAATTTTCGTGTTCGCCACAAATTTGAAAATCTTGACAATAATTTTCCCATTTGTTCAAATTTGCGATCTCATCAACTACTCATCCGATCTCATTTGCTACATTTTCTGATTAAACTGGTCACTGCTTCCAGCATGCAATCCTGAATGCAGTATTTTCAATATTTCATTAACCCAAAGTGCTTCGCAGTCACCATTGCGCTTCGCGCCATTCTACTTGTTTCGACTGAATTTACGTTTTGGTCATATCTAGGGCTAGGATACAACTTTTTGAAAAATTCCAACGGGAGAGAGATTGACAACCTTTGATTTAGTCTATTGGTCCTATTTGAGCTATTTTATCCTTTTGCTCCGCAGCTTTTTTTAAAAAAATCTTTGAAAATCAACCTATGTCATGCGCCATCTCGTGCGCCAGTACGTGGGACAGTGTCCGCAGTTTGGCTTCTAAATTGGCTTCACTGCGCAGATACTGCAATTATCGGTCTCTCTTAGACAAAGTGGACAAGGTCCAGGAATGTGAACTGCCTCCCTGCCCCTGCTGGCCTCGAAGACAGCCCAGAGGGCGGCGCCATCTGTGCCCAGCATGCCGTACGGCGCAAAGCCTTTGATGGCCCCAGTGATGGGCTGCTCCTGCCAGCCTTCTGTTCCGCTGGATGGCCAGCTAGAAAACTCGAATTTTCTCACATTTTTGCGCGGCCGCAGGCCGCCTGCCGCGGAGGGCAGGGCAGTCAGTGCTCCAGAGGCCACGGAGCGTAGCCTAGCATGCAAAGCATGCTAGGCGAAGTGTAGGTGCCGTAGCACCCATGCCCGGAGGCCGGAGGAGCTCTGGCTCCATGCCCAAAGCGGCGGGCGGCCAAGGCCAGCTTAAGCAGTTACCCTTTTTTGCGTCCGTCTTTCAGCATTTATTTATATATATATATGTCTGTGCCATGCCCGTACTCCGCGGTTTTTCAACGAAATTGGCTGATTTTTTGCATGAAGGTCCGCCTAGGTTGTGGCTCGAGACCATTGTTGGCGCTTGGCGTTATTTCTCGATTTTCGCCTAAAACCTAAATTTTTGATGTTTCAAAGTACAAAAAATCGTAAATCCTTGGTTTTTCAATAAAATTAGCTAAATTTCGGCAGGTACGTCCATCGAAATGATATATTGAACCTGGCAAAAAAAATTTGCAAAATAATTATAATTTCTTAATTTATGGCCAAAAACCTAAAGTCTTGATGTTTCAAAATTATTAATAAGCATAGATCCATGGTTTTTCAATGAAATCTGCTGAATTTTGGCATGTAGATCTGTCTAGGTGGTATGTTGAAACAAGGCCGCGCATTTCTTGGCGACAGCCGAGAATACCTTGTTTATATTTTCAGCACGCCTGAATGTTGCTAAATCAAGAAAATCTTTAAAAAATCATAAAACATAAAAATCATAATTTGCCTTTTCATTTTGTCATATATAAATTTCTTTAATTTTTGCTATGGGGTTTCTTCTAAGAGGAATAAGGCGACATTTTTAACTGCCAATAATGACAGTAAATCTTAGTTTTGCTGGAATCATACGATCTGAATGTGCCGATATTTGCTACATCTCGCTTATTGGGATGCCCAAGGGTAACAGCTTTCTGTAAAAATATATTTTTTAATTCTAAAAAAGTTCTAGTGGCGCTGGGAAATAAACGTCATTGATGATGCGCATAATCTGACTGCGTGGGGAATAGGCATTCTGAGTATCTGTCACATTTTCGTTGGTAGGAAAGTCGTCCCAGTACTCGAAGTCCAGCGCCATCTGTGGGAAAACCTTGTCCTTTTCATCATGGATGGTTTGAGAAAGTTTTGGAGAGTAATGAGACTCATTGCAGAGATTGTCAGAATGAGCAAGGGAGGTAAAAAATACATTTTGTAGAGAAAAAATAACCTATACGATGGAAAAGGATTGAGTTTTTAATACATTATTAAACCTTGAATTTAAATCCAGAGGTTACATGGTTGTAGATTCTGTCCAAGTGTAGCTCAATCGTCTCTTCGACCTGGGCCTTCAGGTGTGGCAAAGACTTGCCCAAAGAAGTTGCGTACAGTTCTAGGTCCTCTATGACGCACCTGGTTCACACTCTCTTCATGTTAACAGTCAATAGCTGGAGCTTGCTCAACTTGTCAAAGGCCACCAAGAAATCCAGTGTAAAGCTTAGGTTGTGACGGCTGTTGGGAATCTTACACATCGAATCTCGGCCCATCCCACCATTAAGCCCTAAGCCCATACCCACCATTAACTGTCAACATTGAAGCATTTTTATTTTGACACCACATTTTCACCTTACAGAACCTGAGCAGCGCTCAGCATTGGGCCGAACACGAGCAGAGCGATTTTAAAACGGTTTCTCATTTTATGGCAATAAATCACGTAAATTTGGATTTAGTTTTTTAGGCATGGAGAAGGTATTCTCACGAAAAATTAGACGCATGGCTTTATTTAGCGTGGAAAACTGGTTTAAAACGGTAGAACGGAATTTTCTTATCGCGAACTTATGAGAAAAAAAAACTTTTGTGAGTTCTAGGGCGCGACAGCGCCCTAGTTATGAATGGGTGATCGAGTTTTTGGGTGGTTGCATGTCACGAGGTTCAGCGCCTTGGATATTGAAAAAAACCATGGACATTTATACACCAATTGAAAGCTTGTAAGGAGATCTCGAGGAGGAAAATCGTAGAATTTTGATTTTAGCCTTAGAATTTTCGAAATTTTGAAAAAAAACCTGAAAAAAGTGGTAAAAAACATGACATCATCAGTTTATGCAAGCCTTCTGCTGCACCCGGCTTAGGCAATGTTTCAATTTATGTATTGGGCTGGCGCGAACGGAGCTTTAGCAAAGTGTTAGCGCCCAGCCCCTCTTTTCGACCCAGGTGTATGTTTTCCTCAAAATTCTCCGCAATTTGAACATTTCTTAGATCTTACACTAACTACTGAAAAGAATATGTGTGCCGTAAAAAGAGCAATGGTGCTAAACTTAGTTTCTTTTCGTTCGAGTCAGGCCAAGAAAACCCATTCGCAAAAACATTTCTGTGAGAGCTCTGATCACGTGTGAGTTTTTTTTTATCAAGAAGTCAGGCACGCTCTTCCTTATGGCTGGAGGCCAGATTCTACATGGCCGGCCACAATTGTTGGATGCACCACCAGCGATGCTTTACCTAAAACGTAGACTCATCAGTGGTAATAATGCGTGTCGCAAACATAATGCCATCTTGCCATCTTGCCAATAATGAAGCCTATATTTTTTGGTTGCTTGTACTTTTATCCTGGTTTCAGTTCGGTTATCTGGAGGAGGGTGCCTAAGAATTATTTCTTTTTTACCGTGGTCAAAATCGGAATGGAACATTCGACATTCCCCCGTGACCAGGTTGTAGTCAAACGCTTTGCAGGGCTTTTCGTTCATTTTCTGCGCCTCTTTGCAGTACTCGCAGCAGAAGCCAGCATGCGTCATTTGACGCACTGACAATTTACGCCACTTTCTTCAGCAGCAGCTTCCTTTCATTCTGTTTACGGACAAAAAATGCCTCAGTCAAAAAGGACAGCGAAAAATGTTCATAGTACAAAAGTGTAAATAGCAGGCAAAGGTTCTTGCGTTCTAGATCGATTGGCAGCTAACCTGACAGCCAAGCTTGGTCAGGATAGCGAACGTTGGACTGGTAGCGGCACTTGTCTGAAACAAAAATCATTAGATAAATTGAGAATTTTTGCAATTGGGGCCGTGCGAGTGAAGTGGAAGCACAGTCCCCTCTTAGCCAAGGACAAGCCCTATTATGGATTTTGAAAATATGAATCGATGCCATTAATTCTGTGTGCTTTTTACAAAGCTGCCAGAAGGCTCAGTCGATGTAGCAAACACAGAGCTTTCTTTTAAAATAATGTGCGTCAAAATTGGTTGAGAATTGGCAGATTTACAGCCAAAAACCTTTTCAACAAGTATATGGCGCAGAGCAATAGGTGACCACGGATTTAAACATGCCTCAAAATCCCAAGCAACCATGTACCAGGTATTAATGCTTTCAATAGCAATGATTCTAATGTTTTTGTTGCATTTAATACCCATTTGTTGCATATGTTGCATTAATATGATGATTTTTTTTGATGATTTCTCGCGAGTTTTGGTCAATTAGATGATCATCTTTCCAATGGAAAAAGAATCATAGCGATTGGACTTTTGGATCAAGAGCCTTATCCATTTTAAGATCTAGCTATAACCCTTAAAACGTACACCTGGGTCAAAAAGAGGGGCTGGGCGCTGACACTTCGCTAAAGCTCCGTTTGCGCCAGCCCAATTAAGGAAAAACCAATATGGTAAGTGTGGTGCACAGCTCCTTTTCGAATCTGGCCATGATTGCCAGGCTTGGATGTATGATAGAAATTGACCACATGCCCCAGCCAAATCTCCTTTACACCTCGTTTCTCATCCAGG
>JASANA010007882.1:0-31366 GCA_030248095.1 Ptycholaimellus sp. GST1_10 | reverse complement strand
CCACTCATGAACAGAGTGAGGCATTTCGCGAGAAAATCTTCATTTCGCGTCGATTTGTACAATCAACAGGTTGTCGACCTGTTGATTGGCCAATCAACAGGTTCAACCGGTTGTTAAGGTGAAAAAACACCCCAAAATCCTCATTTTGCGTCGATTCGTGCAATCAACAGGTCGTCGACCGGTTGATTAGAGTGCCAAATCGAGTCGCTTCACACTGCTCATGAACCACTCCGTGTCTGGCGACCATAAAAAGGGATGTACTGCACAGAAGCACATTTGGATAGAATCCCTTTTGATAGCTCTTCCGATGGGGTGTGAGGAGCAGAGTTTGGGCGGAAGCTATTATCGGATATAGACAGTTACAACCGGAAGGCAGCCGGAAGTTAGTAGGAAACAGTAGAGGAAGGGCAGCACCATCACCACTACATTCTAACACAACTGAGGAGGCCTGGCCTTGGTGGGCCAGACCCCTCAGCCACTTTACAACGGAACCATGATCTGGTACAGAAGGACCTTGAGTCCGCACAATTGAGAAACCGAGGAGTACGGGCTGCGGTACCACAAACATATATATATATATATATATATGCGGACAGACGGACGAAAAATGGGGTAACTGTTAAAGCGGGCCTTGGCCGCCCACCGCTCCGGGCAGGGCGCCAGAGCTCCTCCGGCCTCCGGGCATGGCTGCTACGGCCCCTACGCTTCGCCTAGCATGCTTCGCAGCTCTGGCTGCCCTGCCCTTCGCGGCAGGCGGCCTGCGGCCGCGCAAAAACTTCTCAGGTTTGACAAACCAGAAATATATATGGTACTATAGGCAAACTTAAATTGAATCCCCTTCCTCTCCAAGATTCGATTGGCCTACTACTAGTGGAACCTGCTTCTTAGACACTTGCATTTTGGTGTAACCTGCCTTGAGTGTTGCTGGTGTTCCTTGAGGGTTTGCTAGCAGGGGTCCAAAGCTGTTGCTGTGTGCAATCGATCAGCGCCATTTGTAGTGGGCATGAAAACTTTCAGGTCATGCCAAATCTAAGGAGCCTACAACAGTCAAGGGAGAAACGACCCCAGAAACGGAACGCAGTCTAGGAGAAACGACCCCAACTACGAATTCAAAACCTAGCACCCCAAAGGGTGAGACAACACCAAGACCAAAAGAGACCGTACCCAAAACATATCAAGCCACCACATTCAAGGATGAAAACACCCTAAAACCGATTGAGACAACTTATAAAGCAGTCATAGCACTTACCACCTTCAAGAATGAGACAACCTCAAGGCCAAAGGAAATTACTTCCAAAGCCAAGCAACCCACCACATTTGAGACAACCCCAGAGCCAATTGTTCCCACTTCTGAAGCCAAACAACCCACGGCCTTAAAGGATGAGACAACCCCAGAGCCAATTCATGCTACTTTTGATGCCAAACAACCCACAACCTTAAAGGATGAGACAGCCCCAGAGCCAATTGATACTACTTTTGAAGCCAAACAACCCACAACCTTAAAGGATGAGACAACACCAGAGCCAATTAATACTACTTTTGAAGCCAAACAACCCACTACCTTAAAGGATGAGACAACCCCACAGCCAATTGATATTTCCTTTGAAGCCAAGCAACCCACAACCTTAGAAGCTGGGACAACCCCAGAGCCAATTGATACTACTTCTGAAGCCAAACAACCCACAATCTTAAAGGATGAGACAACCCCACAGCCAATTTATACTACTTCTGAAGCCAAAGAACCTACAACCTTAAAGGATAAGACAACCTCAGAGCCAATTGATACTACTTCTGAAGCCAAACAACCTACAACCTTAAAGGATAAGACAACCCCAGAGCCAATTGATACTACTTCTGAAGCCAAACAACCCACAACCTTAAATGATGAGACAACCCAAAGGCCAAAAATAACTACCTCCAAGATAAAATCACAACCCACTCTCAATAATCAAACAACTCATCTACCAACTTCTACGCACAAAGGCAAACAGCCAACCACCATCTGGACGGTGACAAATCCTAGTTCATTTGTGACTTCAGCCAAAGCCACACCACCAACCACAACCATAAAGCCAGCTAACCCAATAGAAGCCAAGACTACTGAGACTACTTCTAAAGCCAAAGACTCAACCACTAACAAGATGAAGAAAACTTCAGAATCAAATGAGACACCTAGCAAGTCAAAACAACCCACTACGTTCAATGATCAAACAATTGCAGCAACAATCGAAACTACCAAGACCAAGCAACCAACCTCAATCTCTTTTAGCGATGAAACAGCCCCAGTGCAAATTGCGTTTACTTCTCAAACCAAACAACCCCAAACTTCCCAGTTTAAGACAACCTCAAGTCCGCAAAAGACCACTTCCAAAGCAAAATTTTACACCACTTTCACTGACAAAACAGCTCAGACTACTTCCAAAGCCAAACAATCAACCATTTACCAAATGAAGAAAACTTCAGAATCAAGTGAGACATCTAGCGAGTCAAAACAACCCACTACCTTCAATGATCAAACAACTACAGTAACAAAAGAAACTACTTCCAAGGCCAAGCAGCCAACCTCGATCAAGCAAGAGACAAGCTCAGAGCCAATTGAAACCAATGCCACACCAACAAAAGCTAAAAAACGCATTGATTTCACGAAGGAAACAGCTTCAGAAAAGACAAAGACTACTCCAAAGGCCAAACAATCCACTAATGTTAGGAATGAAAATACCCTAAATATAAGGCAACTTACTTCCAAGGACACAAGCAAGAATACGGAAAACCTAGAAGCAACAATGCTTACTTCCAAAGCGCAATTCACTTCCGTTGAGCCAACAGATTCAGCAACTACCGATCATTTGTTCAGCACTCAGGTTAACGCATTTTTCAATTTTGGTAACGATTGTTTTCGCCCACAAGTTATCGAACAATTAGCCTTGTAAAACAACACTGCATCGATTCATGGGAAATCCAAAATATAAGAAATGCGTTTTATCTATTGCCTTCAGCAAAGCTAAATTTATTGTTTTCTAGAAATCGATCACAACACTAAAAGTTCAGTACGAAAGTTGCATCACCGAGCTCAACATCCTATTCGAAGGAGGACAGGTCATCCAATCCATCAACGGCACATCCAATGATGTTCAAAGACCTGCTCACCAATTATTATCTTCAGACAAAACCTGATTGTTCCAGTGTTGCCAGAAATGCCAGGCAGTTCCTGGCTGCGGCGGATTTGTGCACAATGAATCCTCCGGTCTATGCCAGTTGAAGTCCAGCCTGGAGGGGCCAGCAGTATTCCAACTGGGCATCAGCAGCGGAGCCATGAGTGCCAACTACCCAGGTTTCCATTTAACCTAGAATACTCCAGCTCAAACTAGATAATCATTGATTGGAAATATTTAATGACAAATGTGCCCAATGTTAGACAATCCTCTCTCGTGACATTCGGCTGACGCCCTGAACCCCCCCCCCCCCCCCTCAAAGGTTTAACCCCCCCCCCCCTCAAAGGTTTAACCCCCCCCCCTCAAGGGGTTCCCCCCCCTCAAGAGATAAACCCACCCCTCAAAGGTTTGACCCCCCCCCCCTCAAGGCAATATGTCCTTACTTATAGTGACTTACCTATACTCACACACCCTGCTCTAACACAGCCCATAATTAGTCCATACAAGTCCAAGTTTAGTCCAAGGAGTACCATTCAAGATTCCAACTGAAGGGCTTAGACGCATGCTCCTCCTCGACGAGGTCATGACTGTGGCAGTACCCGTCCTCAACTAGTAGGTACTGCCACAGTCATGACCTCGTCGAGGACGAGCATGCGTCTAAGCCCTTCGGTTGGAATCTTGAAATGTACTCCTTGTAGGGGACAAGCCCCTACTCCTGATAGGCATGCGCCCGCCATCCGGTATAGACAAACTAAAAAGTAGGTATACAGATGTTCATATCAGAATTCCTTGAGTTTAAACTTTGAGATATGTAAAAAATGGTGCATATTATCTTGAGGGGGGGTTAAACCCATACTTGTCTGGGGGTCAAATGGTAGGGGGGGGGGCGCCCACGTGCGTCCGAAGGGGGGGCGGGGGGCGCCCTCCATCCCTTTGCCTACGTGGTAGGTCCGGGGGGGCGGGGGGGTGCGGGGGGGGGGCGGGGGGGGGGGGGGGGGGGCGGGCGGGGGTCCGAAGGGGTAGGGACGTATGTCCGTCAAGGTAAAAGGACAAAGTTTTAGGTATTTTACTACAAAAATGATAACAAAAAGGACAAAACTATAGTATATCAAATAAAAAGACAAAAGTTGGAAACATGTAAGCATAAAATTGCCAAAAATTGTCAATTTTTGTAAGAAAATTTTTTATATTTTGGGGTCCTCAGATCGATTTTTTTCCCTTGGCAGACGTGGTATGTCCGGCGCCCCCTCTGCCCCCCCTGTGCGGGGGTGGGTGGCTGAGTGGGTAGTGCGCGCGTAGCGCACCCCACTTAGTCGTGGGTTCAGTCCCAGCCTGCTCCCTGGGTGCGATGGGGCTGTGTGGGAGCCCAGTGTGCAGTTGCGCAGATCTGCACTGCCACTGAAAAACCATCAATCCAAAGTCCGGGCCAGGGGTGTGGAACCACTCTGAGCGTGAGCGAAGAGCTGGTGGCCAGGGTACGTTCTCTAGGAGGAAACTCCTATGAGGTAAATCGGCAAGTTCCACTAATGGAGAGGGGTTCCTCACACGAACCTGGGATGCCAATTGGCTCCCGGTCAGCGCCGTGAGGCTGGTTGGATGAGGCGCTGACTCTCAAATCCCCCCCCCCCCGGTGCCCCAAATTTTCACCTGCCGTGGGACGGCCGGCGCCCCCCCCCCCCCCCCCCCCCCCCCCGAAATGCAAAATTTTTGACCACTACGTGGTAGGTCCGTGCACCCCCCCCCCCCCCCCCCCCCCCCCCCCCCCCCCCCTTGGAAATGTAAGGATAAACCATTGAGGGGAGGGTTTATCTCTTCAGGGGAGGCTTCAGCTCTAGAGGGGAGGTTTAATCTATGAGGGGAGCTATAATCTATTGAGGGGAGGGTTCATCTCTTGAGGGGAGGGCTCGGGGCATCAGCCTGACATTCTTATGCTTCATTATGAGTCAATTTATATAATAACTGAAAACATTTTGTTTGTTTGTACTTGAGCATGATGAAGCGAAATGAGCCTACAGGCCAGGGCGGAGGAGAGAAGTGCGGGAAGGGAGAGCATCTACGCGGCCACTACGCGGCCAATCTGGCCACCTACTCCAACATCAGCAAAGGGGAGTGCTGTGAGCAGTGCTGGGAGGACAGCGATTGCCTTGGCTACACCTACACCACCGGTCAGGAGAACGACACCCTCTGCGAGCTCAAGAAGCCATCTCGCCAGCCTCTTGTCATCCACGGCATGCAATACTACTCCGCTTGGCTTACTGGTGGCTTGTCCTGGCCTGCGTTTCCTCGCTCATGGGATCAGTTTTTTTATCAGCCAAACGACCAGTAACGTCACAGTCTACTACCATGGTGGCTGGAACGACAGAGTACGAAGACTACGGAGCCGACCTGGAACGAGAGCTGAAAGGAAGGAGGGAAAAAGACGACACACCACCGGTGGACCCGGAGCCGTTACCGGTTTATCAAACAATTTATGATTGATAAAGGGGCATCTAAAGCGGCGGGGGGGGGGGGGGGGGGGGGGGGGGCTCTAGAGGCTATGGTTTGAATAGTGATAGGGAGAGAGGGGGGGGATAATATAGCAAACGACTGCTGAAGCCAAAGCTAAGTTTCTTCATTTTCTTCTATCCATTGGCTTGCCTTGAGAATTTAAGAGGTTAATATTTAGTTTTAAAATTCATGAAAATATTGCAGCAACAAGCAAACATTGAAATTTATTGAAAAAAATTCTATTTTTGCTTTCTATTGCGGGTTTTTTTAGATGTTTAGATTTCTAGCTGCACTATTTGTTGACTTCTTTAGCATACTTGAGCTCTTGATACGACCGTAAATTGCAGGAAGAGCTAACCGGAACAGAAGAAGTCGTAGTTGAAACCATCCAGTCCATTGGGTCTTTGATCATACTGGCTACCACAGGAAGCATCATCGTCCTGTGGGCAGTGTTCAGGTTTCACAGAGCGAATTTCATTTCATATATTGCTCACTTCCCAAGTTTTCAAGAAATGTTTCCGAGGAGCGCCTGATCCACCTCTACGAAGAAATCTCCATTTTCCTTACCCACCTGGTCATACTGCTTCATCGGGACCCCAGTTTCTCCAACTACAACTGGGTTCATGACAGCTGCTTCTCATTTGGGTACACTGATGAATTGCAGGTCCTCTGTCGCCTCTCAGCCCTGGCCCTGCACTACCTGCAGACGGTGACGGCGGCCGCATTTCTGCTGGAGGCCCTGCAGATGTACGCCATCGCAGCAGCAGTCCAGCCCTCCGGCAGCTTCTTTAGCCGCAAGGCCAACGCCGTCTTCGCCTGGGGTTGGCTGGGCTAATATTTTTTTCAAATTTTTAATTTTTTTATTCCAACTTTAATTTTTCATTTTTGACCGCGGAGCGGCCCAAAGGGCTGCTCCGCGGTCTATAGAGGTTACTAAACTTTTGTCCTCATATATATATATATATATATATATATATATATATATATATAGGTATCTGTAATTGCTGTCCACAGGCGAATTCTCAACGGATTGGGACAAACTTTTTTTTCCTGAAAGGTAATGCTATTTTAGGAAGATCTGGAGGGGTGGACCCGGTTTCCGAGCATTTGAAACATTACTTTTTTGGGTAGAAAGGTCAAAAAATTGCAATATATAGATTTTGCGATGTAGCACCTGTAATCTTGGGAATTGCACAGACGACTTTAGTTTTTTTGTTCACAAGTCATATATAGCAATTCCAAATCTGTGCTTACTTTTGAAAATGGTTGAGAAACCACAGACTTACCCTCCTGAGTGACAAACTTTCACATATGGCAATGGCATCAATAATCAGTAACAGCTGAATGGCTAAGAGTTGAACAGAGGACTTGAGTTATTTTGTTCACAAGTCATATATAGCGAATAAAAATCTGTGCTTACTTTCGGAAATGGTTAAGAAACCACAGACTTACCCTCTTGAGTGACAAACTTTCATGCACGGCAATGGCATCAATAATCAATAACAGCTGAACGGCTAAGAATTGAACAGAGGACTTGAGTTTTTTTGTTCACTAGTCATATATAGCGATTCCAAATCTGTACTTACTTTTGAAAATGGGTGAGAAACCACAGACTTGCCCTTTGGAGTGATGAAATTCCATGCATTCATATTGTAAGCTGGAAGGTGGTGCTCCGCGGTCACCTATTGCGCTTTGCGCCATATACTTGTTAATTTTCATTCTTCTCGATCAAAATTCATGGCAATCATTATTTTCATCATCAAAACCTAATGCCTTTTGTTTTGATCGTTCAGTTCTGCCGGGCGTTCTGGTGGCAGTGCTGGCGCCCTTCGTCTACAACGACTACGTGTCCTGGTTCTCCTGCTGGCTCAACCTGGACCAGAAAGCTGGCCCTGTGCCTATGTTTCGCTCTAGGGATCTAGATTATATCTTCAAACTGCCAGCAGGCTGTGTCCCTGCCGGTGACAGCTCTGCTTTGGACGGCCGTCATAGTCTGGGAGTCGGCGGCCTCCTTCCGAGGCCAGAGTCTGCCCAACCGCGACGCCAAGCAGTACATCACGGCTCTGTTGGGCTTCACTGCTTCATTGAGCCTCTAGAAGCCTAGCTTGCCTTTTCCAGCATCAACCAGCAAGGCTTCCCAATCCTTCTGGGGCTGTACGCGGCCTCGCATGGCCTGGGGGCAGTGGCCATCCACTACCAACGTGTGGGAGTCTACGGGAGCGTTTTCATCCTCAATGGATTGCTGGGCGGCCTGCTCTTCTTCTTCCATATCCTGGCGGATGAAAAGGTTCTAGGATTCTGCTGCCGGAACTGGTTTCGAAAGTTTTTGGTATTCGCAGGTTCGAATGGTAATGGGCCGATTCATTAAATGCTTTCGGAAATGAACTCTTAGTAGACATTCTTCATTGCCTCCCCTAGGATCCATTGTTTGATGGTCTCCTGCTGTAGATTCCCCCACTAGCATTTTAAAACAATGGTCAATTGTTCCATGCAAGGATCGATTTGTATTGTTCTAATTGTGCTGTACTGTGAAATGAGCAATTCAAAGAATATCAATGGTCATGTTTGTGCTGTTCAAACTGCGATTGAGGGTGGGGAAGGCGAAATTTATTGAATGAAGCGAAAATGCAAACCTGCATGTTTTGGCAGCTTATGAATAGATAGGGAGCCAGTGTCTCATGAACATTCCAGAACACCCACTTACACTGGACCATCAGCTTTTGATTATCGAGATTAATGACTAAATTAGTAAAATTTAATTAGCTTTAAGAAATTCATGAAAACTTATTAACTCATCTGTCTTTAAAACGAAATTCACTAAAATTGTCTGAGAATATCAGTTTTCCTAAAATCGGTTCAAAATGGATGCACTAGCCTACGAGGAGGACTTCTTCATAAAATAATACATTGTTTCAAAAACGATTACGCCTTATTATCAGGGTTGAGCTCTTCTAGAAGATCACGGATATTCGTGAAGAGCTTCTCCTTGGCTTCTGGCGTCCGAAACACATGGATAGAGCCTGCGCAGAAGTTCACCATGAACGTAATCTGTTGCGGCCAGAACTCCTTGAAACACCCAACCAGCTGTTCCAGGCTTCAATTATCATATTATTTCACATCTCAATGTAACAAAAGTATTTCAAAAACAGCAATTTATCACTTTCAAATAAGATTTATCGTGAAATAATTGAATATTTGCGGTTGAATTTATTTTAAATTGAGGACTTAACCTGAAGGCTTTTTCAGGGGGAACTTGGGCGGCCACACGAGTTTGGAAGTGCTTTAGGAGTTTGTTCTCATGCTCCCGTCTGGTTTTCGAGCCCACCATCATCAGCACTCTGCTCAGGTCCTCCATAATGAAGCCGCTGTGAATGACCTCAATTTGTCATTTAATGTAGTTGTTATTTTAATAGAAAAATTTATGATATATCTTGAACAAAATTACATATTCTTCAAAAAGGCCCTTTGCTCAAAAAGACCACTACTGCTCCTCAGTTGTTGGTTGCTTGAGTCAAAGGACAGATCATATCCTAGCTTCAAACAGAACAATTGAACTCAACACCATTGACACCAAATGCAAGGTAGAGGTTTTTTAAAAAAAGAAGTAGAAAGCCTCACGGCCCAGTCGATGACAGCTCTAAGCTGGCTGGCGTCCTGGTTGAAGATGACGTTGTTGAAGTGAAGGTCCCCGTGTGCAATGACGCGTCCAATGCCGTACTTCACCTCTGTAGCCTTCTCCATTTCCTTCCGCGACTCCATGCTGATGGCCGGCATCCACGATTCCTTGCCTAAATTGGCAAAAATTGGCTTGAGGTTTTTGCTACAAAACTTTTTTGGGGATTATTTAAGACGATAAAGCGTAAATGAGGTAAATTATAAGTGAAACCCTCAAAGTATTCAGGCTTGGCCTGAACAAATTTAGCGAAGCTTCCCGCCATCATGTCCAGGGCGGCCGCCATCATCTCGTCTGGGTAGGCCGGGAACATCTCGTGCATCTCTTCAACACTGCTCCCACTTGTCAGAGATTAGGATCAATTACACTCTTCCTAAACCTTCTGAATTTTTTTTTGCAATTTAACTTTTTTTGTTTTAAATTTTCTTTCTAGTTTTGGGCATTATAATACGTAAGTCCATGGGATTATACAAAGCAAATAGAAAAAGATTGTTCACCAGAATGATTGTAGGCATAGGCCGTCCAGTCCGCGAGGAAGTCCAGCATTAGCTTCGATTGCTGGAGATTGAGATGTTCTCCGAAGGGGACAAGATGCATGTCATCGCTCAGGTCGCTCATCAGAATGTACCCTAGAATGCGAATAGATGTTGATTTCAGCGTTTTTTTGTTCTGCATAGTTTTTTTGTAAGAAAACCAAAAAAAAATTGAAATTTTTTATTTACATTCCTTTTGAAGCGTATTGAGTCGGCTCCGGTAATTTTGAAGCATGAAGCAAGGTAGCTAATAGTAAGAAATATTATGTTATAAAAGGATATGAGAGTAAGGAGTAACCAACCAAGCTGGCCCTCAACGATGGGCTGGGTCTTGTAGATGGTCGGAACGGGGAATTTGGGCGGATGCTTTTGAAAGAAGTCAAAGAGCTGACACTCCTTCAAATCCAGAGCAATTTTTTGACTGTTGTCTTGCTCTTAACGAAAATTGAATCCTCAGTTGCGCAAAGAAAGCCAAAAGTCGGCATTCGACTGGGCTTAAAAGATGTATAGTTTTAAATTTTTTTATCGCGTATCATAGCTTCTTTGTCTATGACAAAACATGAGAAGATTTGGGTAGGCAGTAGTAAATTTTAGTAGTTCTCGAAGACAAGTAGGCAAGAAAACCCTCAAGCGTCGGAAAGTTCTAACTCTTTTAATGCTCAAGCAAAAAAGAAATAAACTAATTGTGAACAAAATCTAAGTCGTAAACCAATAAAAGATTTAAAGTAATGAAAATTTTCGAAAATATTCCACCCAGTAAGAGGCGATTTGGAAAACTTTTTCATTTTGAAACATTGCACTCAATTAAAAGTATAAGGTTGGACTATAAAATAAAAATTTACTTCAGTGATTGAAGCTGTACAGATCAGGGCGTCGGCGGGGGGGGGCGTTCGCCATCCCCGACATTATGTAGGCTCAAAAAGTAGGCTTAAATAAATCCCTTTATTGATTTGGCAAAAATTTTGATCAATCAGGGGTTGCCCCCCCCCACTCAAAGTATAACTCGCCACTGGCGACGCCCTTGGTACAGACAAAGCCAAGACCTTGAGATGGAAAAGCGGCGCCATAGCGCTGAGGTCCGAGGAGAGCTTGTTGATAGCATCCGAGTTGCCATCGTTGGAGAAGCCTTGCAGCATGGTGCTCATTTTCTGGGCCAATGGGATCTTGGCCACCACGGATTGGGGCAGCCCTTCAGAGGCTTCTTCGTACTCCAGCTTGATGCTGCACAGCCGCTCTCTCTTTGAAGCAAATTTGGCAGCTGGCCAGTTTGTGTTTGCAAAAGCTTAATGGCAGTAGATTTTTGGGTCAATATTTCAAATCGAATCATCAACCTTCATCGGGCTCAATAAGATGAAGGCTCGTGATTTGAGTTGAAATATTGGCCCAAAAATTAATCGACTGGCAGTGACAATCGACATTATATGTCTCTTTTTGTCATACTGATATATCTGATACCATCGGCAGGCCAAATGTGAGACTCTTTTCTCCAAAATTTGCAGTTGCCTGGAGTAAAAAGTCAAGGAAATACATTTTCTACTAGTGGAATCTGCTGCTTGGACAGTTGCATTTTGTTTTTGGCGCGCAGTTCAGTGTCTCTTTCCATGCGCGCCCAAAACAAAATGCAGATGACGCAGCAGATTCCACTAGTAGAAAATGTATTTCCTTGACTTTTTACTCCAGGCAACTGCAAATTTTGGAGAAAAGAGTCTCACATTTGGCCTGCCGATGGTATCAGATATTTTGGGCCGCTCCGCGGTCTATAGAGGTTACTAAACTTTTGTCCTCATGCGTATATATATATATATATATATATATATATATATATTGGGCTTGCGCGAGCGGAGCGTTAGCGGAGCGGTAGCGCCAAGCCCCTCTTATCGAGCAACACAACCAATTGCAGCTTTCCCAAAGTTTGGCAGGCTGTAGCTCGTCACACAGACGTCGGAGAGCGCTGCAAATAGGCTCAATCGACGCGCCGTGGTCGAATTGTGGGGGGTCCTCTTTTGACAAAAAAATTTTAGAGCCATATTGAAAAAGTTATTTCAAAAAAACTTTTTAAAAAAAATGTCCGGTGTCCGGGCGCACACCGACCGACCGACCAACCGTCCGACCGTCCGTCCGTCCGTCCGTCCGTACCTTTGCCGACACTTCCGTCAGCCTCTGGCCGTCTGCCGTCCGTCCGTCTCCGGTGTCGCTTGGCTTGGGCTCTGGGGCTGGGATCTCAACGGTTCTAGGGTAAATCGGGCCAAAAAAGTGTCAAGGCACCTCTATTTTGGGCATTTTCCGCGTTTTTTAGGTCGAAACATCAACTTTTTGGGTAAAAATTCAGTTTTTTTGGGGTTTTTTGCATGTTTTTCAATTCCAGCTCTATATTTATGCTTCTTACAGGGTTTTTGCCAAAATAACAGCGCCATATAGGTAATTTTGTACGTAGATTACGATGGTGCCACCCGTTTGCTTCTACTTTGTCTCCTTGGGCTTGCACGAGGACGTGGTGAACAAGCAGGTCATCATCAACTTCACTTTGAGGCATTGTAAAGGGTTTTTGGTCTAAAAAACAGCACCATATAGGTAACTTTGCATGTAGAATACGATTATGGCGCCCGCTTACTTCTACCTGGTCTCCTTGGTGAGCTTGCACCAGGCCGTGGTGAACAAGCAGGTCATCATCAACTTCATCTTGAGGCATTGCAAAGTGTTTTTGGCTTATACACAGCACCATATAGGTAATTTTGGATGTAGATTATGATTATGGTGGCCGTTTGCCTCCAAACTGTTCTTCTAGGGCTTTCACCAGGTCGTGGTGAACAAGCATCTCATCATCAACTTCGTCTTGCATCATTCTAAAGGATTTTTGGTCTCAAAAGTAGCACCATATGTAGATTATGGTACATGTGCCCATTTGCTTCTAGCTGATTTTCATGGGCTTCCAACATACCATGGTGAACAAGCAGCTTGTCACCAATGTCATCTTCTACTCCATGCATAGGGGCTTTGCCCCTGTATGAAGTGGATGAAATTATTATATAGTGGGTTTTACTAACCCAAAAAGTATCTCTTATCTTTATTTTACCTGCGATTGAAGTGGGGGAAATTTTTTTATTCAGCTTAATTTGAATTTTACTTGCAACTGAAGTGGATGAAATTTTTTCTTAGCAAAGAAATAAGTTTTATACCTTAGATTGTGAACTTTGTGCACTGTAAAAATGTTTGTCAGTCCAATGTAAAGCTGTATTAATTAATGATAAGAGAGCACCTGGCCAAAATACTAATATGTATTTAATAAAATCTGAGCTCCCAAAAAAGTAGAATGTAAAAACATTTTTAAAAATATATATAGCAAAAAAATTTTAACTGACTCTGCTACTTATCTCTATTGCAATTAACTGCAATTGATTATAAAAATATGCTCTGGTCTTAATTTACGTACATACTATAGTTTTCAAGAAATAGACAAAATTTGGGACTTGAAATTTAAAAAAAATTATATCTCAACTGCGAAATTTGGGAGCCAACTACATTTTGACCAAATCAATTGCCATTAAAGTAAGGTGCTCTCTTATCATTAATTAATACAGCTTTACATTGGACTGACAAACATTTTTACAGTGCACAAAGTTCACAATCTAAGGTATAAAACTTATTTCTTTGCTAAGAAAAAATTTCATCCACTTCAGTTGCAAGTAAAATTCAAATTAAGCTGAATAAAAAAATTTCCCCCACTTCAATCGCAGGTAAAATAAAGATAAGAGATACTTTTTGGGTTAGTAAAACCCACTATAATATATATATATATATATATATATATGTATCTGGAAATGCTGGGAACGGGCAAATTCTCAACGGATTTGGACAAACTTTTTTTTCCTGAAAGGTAATGCTATTTTAGGAAGATATAGAGGGGTAGACCCGGAATCTGAGCATTTGAAACATTACTTATTTGGGTATAAATGCTTTAAAAGTGCAATATACAGTTTTTGCGCTGTATCTCCTGTAATCTTGAGAATTGCACAGAAGACTTGAGTTTTTTTGTTCACAAGTCATATATAGCGATTCCAAATCTGTGCTTACTTTTGAAAATGGTTGAGAAACCACAGACTTACCCTCTTGAGTGACAAACTTTCATGCATGGCAATGGCATCAATAATCAGTTACAGCTGAACGGCTCAGAATTGCACAAAGGACTTGAGTTTTTTTGTTCACAAGTCATATATAGCGATTCCAAATCTGTGCTTACTTTCGAAAATGGTTGAGAAACCACAGACTTACCCTCTTGAGTGACAAACTTTCACGCATGGCAATGGCATCAATAATCAGTAACAGCTGAACGGCTCAGAATTGAACAGAAGACTTGAGCTTTTTTGTTCACAAGTCATATATAGCGATTCCAAATCTGTGCTTACTTTTGAATTTTCCTGTATTTTCAGGTGTTGCAACATGTGAAGTTAGAAGCGCTCCGCGGTCACCTATTTCGCTTTGCGCCATATACTTGTTCTTCCACTTTTCATACAAATTTTATATTGCTGGTTATATATTTAGTCAAAACTTTATTCGATATGCAAAAAAAAGAAAAAAACGTAAAAAATTTAATGAAAATAAAATATTCAAAAATGAATAATACAATGCAAACTTGCTGTCAAACAAAAAAATTTTTGCGAAATTTTCTTAACTTATGCTTAGTGCACTCGATTTTTGGGAGAAGAGAGCTTTACTTTTGGCCTGGCGATGGTACCAGTTGTTTTCTCAACTTTAAAAACGCAAAAATAAAAATGAATGACTGAGATGGATTCGAACCTACCAGTTTCATCCATCTACCCAATCGCTTACACCACTACACCACTGGTGCATGTGACTCATTTGTTTAACTTAAGAGCTATGAATAAATAAATACATGAGGCCAAGGGACTCGGGGAAGGGGGGTGTGGGGAAGAAATGAATACCTACTATCGTCCATTGAATAGATGCGGAGAAGAAGAAGAAGAAGAAGGAGAAGAAGAAGGAGAAGGAGTTCGGACAAACGGTTTTGAGTGATTTTCTCCAGCATTCTGATACTTTTTAGCGATTTTTCGCGAGTTCTGGTTAATTCGACGCTGCTCTTTCCAATGCAAAAAGAATCAGAAAGATTGAAGCTTCCTGTGAGGAGCTAGAGCCTTATCAAAATTGAGATCTAGCAATAACCCCCAAAACATACACCTGGGTCGAAAAGAGGGGCTGGGCGCTGACGGTTCGCCTTGCTCCCTCGCGCCAGCCCAATATGATTTCATGAATATCCAATGATTTATAAAATGTTCATAAAATTATTTATCAATATATGATTATAACATTATTAACATATGTTTTATTCAAAAGAAAAGAAGGCACCGAAGGATGTTTGAAGCGACACCTTTTCCCTCGCCTATCTTGTCCGCGGACGCAACTTTGAGCTTGAGGTTAGGCTTGTTCAGTGTCTGCCGTAGGTCCGCCTCCACCATCTCTTCCGTCAAACTTGTCCCGGCCAGACCCGACGACATCCTTTTTACAGTCTCAAAAACCTTTTTTAGTGACAAAGATCGGAGTTGGTTTCATTTCACCGGCCAGACCAACAGCTAGAGAATTTGGAGCTTTGGACAAAATCTGAAAATCGCCATTTTTAGAATTGTGCCTCAACTGCACTTGACCTTACTTGAGCTGTTACGCAGCATTCCTAGTCTCAAATGACAATAACCGAATGACATTAAGCATCACTATGCCTGGGGCACTAAGCCTTATGAAAGAGCAAAGCCGTTTTTAAGAAATTGCCGAAAGTTCCGGACCCTTAAACGCAATGCTGAAATTCTCTATTTGATTTAGTTGGACTGTAAACTTTTTTTGACCGCGTAGCGGGCCCGAAGGGCCCGCTTCGCGGTCTATACACATGACTGAATTTTTGTCTGTTTATATATAGGTATATATATATATATCTATCTGGAATGGCCATGCGAATTCTCAACGGAATTTGACAAACTTTTTTTTCTGTAAAGGTAATTTAGCCATTACAAATCTGGCAGGGTGGAAAAGATATTTAACTCATAATAAAAAATTTTCTCCCTTAGAAACTTTTTGAACATTTAAATAAAATTTTCGGCACGACAACTTTGAAAATCGCGACAAAAAATTCCAGGGTGTTCAATTTTGAGATCTCAACAACTACTCAACCAATTTTCAAAATTCAAAAAGCATCATGCTTGCAATGTGCTACTTTTAGATGATTAAACTAGTCACTGCTTCCAAATCGCAATCCTAAATGTCTATTTTTACTATTTCAGTAACACATAACGCTTCGCGGTCACCATTGCGCTTTGCGCCATTATACTTGTTTAAAGTTCTAGCCAGGGGAATGTTTTCAAACATTTATTGCAAATTTTTTATAAAACGGTTAAAATATTTCCTAAATTGCACATGGAAAGCAGCATTCTTCGTCTTTTTGCGATGGAGCATTTTGATTGTGGGTGAAGGCGGGAGCCTGTATGTATAGATAGGAATGTCCCCCCACAACCTGGATAGGTATTCATCATTTGCACCTGGGTTGCACCTTGCAGAAGTTTGCTAACGATTGTTCAGTTGTTTGTTGACTGTGAAAACAATGAATCATCATCGAAAACTTTAGCTAACGTCACCAACTTTAGCTAACTTTAGCTAACGTCCGGTGCTTCTCATGTGTCGAAAAATTTCATTTAAGTAGTTGTAATGGTATTATCCTGAACTTTCATGTAACGTTAAAGCAATTACTTGCATGGCGAGCAGGAAAAAAATTCATAATTATAAATAAGAAATAAAATTTGCGCTATTGGTCATTTTTGAATATATGGAAATTTGAGCAAGCATTGCCTTCTGTATGGAGCAGCACTATGTTTGGTCCTTTAACCTAATCGCTAGTGTCTCAGGCTCATGAATGATGGGGCATTTTTAGCATAATACAATTAAATGTTTGAAATAATCACAAATTATCAAATCAAATTAAGAGAGCTTTACTGAGAAAGTCATATGTCTCAGAAACATGGTTGCCCAAAAATTTTGACCCCCCTTTTTTATATTTTTTTTGGAAACTAGACATAATTCTAAGACTTCTGGTGGCCTGTGAGTGCGCGAAACTCAAAATTTGATTTTTGGCAAAATTTTGAAAAATTTTGAAGTTTGAAAAATGGCCAAATATTTGATTGTCCATAACTCTTTTGATTCCTAACCAATTTTGATGATTTGACCACCAATCGAACCGTCTTGACGAGTAGAACATTTCGTTTTTTGAACTTAGGAAAAAAATGACGAAAAAAATTTTTGTCCCAAAATTTAATTTTTTTGGCTTTAAAAAATTCTTTGGACAGGTATCTGTCTTGGTGCATAGTTTTTAGCATCAGTTTTGATGTTTAAGTTTAAAAATATTGAAGTTATTTTCCCATATCCTATGTGCTGCTTCAGCATGATGTCATTGAACTTTGCCCGTCTAGAGTGTTATCTGGCCCCTATTTAACTGGCTGTCTTGCTCCTCTGCGTCCAGTTGTTACTGCTTGCAAACTCCTCCCCAATCTAAGTATGTAATAAAGAACGGAAGGCTTGGTGGCGGCGGACACGATGCTTAAGCTTGACTGCATGCTCAGCTTCATGCACTAGCACACCGTCCATTGCTTTGGCGACATCGAACCATTCACCAACCCTCCCAGCGGCATTGTTACAGACTCCGCCCTTCCCTCCTCTTCGACCATGGAGTGGATTGGCGCAGCGCTTGGTAGCAGTTCGTTGGGTTCTCGGCTTGCCAGCCAGGACCCCTGCAATCGACCTCACCGACCGCAGCATCGGTTGCAGCTTCCGCGCCAAAAGTCAACAACAGCCTGCATCCAGACCTGGACGAAAGGAGTGCACACCTTTCCCCTTGTTTGGCTTCCGAAAGCCTTCTGGAGGTGACAGGCCTGAGTGCTCGAGTTCAACTTTCTTGCACCAGCAGACTGGCAATGTTTGCTAGCCTGCCCCAGCTAGTACTCTTTGCTTCAGCCTTCAAAACTGGAGCAGCGTTCGGCATTGAAAATCTTTTCGGTGCTTTTTTGCTTTCGCAGTCAGTGGACTGCGTCTTCAGCTTGTTTGCTGCAAAGGAAGCAGTGACGCTGCAAGTGTCTTTCAACTGCTTGCAGTGAAACAGGCTTATCTGACCTAGGCTGCAGTGAGCCTAGCCTTCGTGTCCCTCCGCTCTCTAGTCCACGCCCCCTGCAGGAGGCACTGATTGCAACAGTCCTCAACTCTGTATACAGTGACGGCTGCGCTGAGTCCAGGGGTTGCAAGGTAAACAGGTCGATGGGCCTGTCCCTTGCTTACAGAGCAGGAGAAGAGTGATAGCAGTGCCCGTGCACTTGAGCTACTGCTACTCCGTGGGCTCAAGCAGCTGTTATCAGCGCTTGGACGGCCATTCCTCAAAGAGGCCCCCCACAACTCAACAGTTGCAAGAGCTTATCTTGTAACCAAACAAGCCCGACCTAGGGCGGGCCCTGTTTGAGGGCCCTTAATCAGCTCCCGCACGCTCCCATAAAAAGGGCTTGCGGTGGCCAGCCTCTCACTTGCTCTCTCTCTCTCTCTCTCTCACACAGCTAGCTTCTCCAACTCCACCTCGTTCATCATGTGTGCCATGCATCCCTCCGAGCCTTTCCCCAAGTCCTCCAAGGTTCTCCGGTCATCCTCCAGCTTGAAAAAGGCCACCAAGGCAAAGAAGGTGGTGAAGAAGCCCAAGGCTCTGGAGGCTCCGGTGGAGGTGGTGGAAGCGGTGGAGGTGGTGGAGACGGTGGAGATGATGAAGAAGACTACGCGGACGAAGATGGCCCCCAACCCCAGCTCCGAGTCCAGTGCTATCAGTGCTGTTCTAGAAAATATAGCCTCCTAGTGCTGACTCTTCACAAACCAGCAATTGAAACCCGCCAATCGTCGCAATTCAAGGACTAACAAA
Organism: Ptycholaimellus sp. GST1_10; assembly: GCA_030248095.1. Taxonomy (NCBI): domain Eukaryota; kingdom Metazoa; phylum Nematoda; class Chromadorea; order Chromadorida; family Chromadoridae; genus Ptycholaimellus; species Ptycholaimellus sp. GST1_10. Next base: position 12,577 of record JASANA010007882.1, on the reverse strand, counting down.
TCGTCTCAATCAAGTTCAACCCTAAAGAAAGAGAAAAGAGAGAGAGAGAGAGAGCGCCCCCACAATCCCAATCACAGAGAGGATAGAGAGACTGAGCCTGAGCTGTCGGCGTGTATAGGGACACACGTTTCTTCCTCACTGCCACTTTTTGCTAAGAAATGAATCTTTGAGTGGAAATGCAGAGCGCAGAAGAGCTCAAGTGTGGAAGATGCAAAAAGCCAATTCCTAGTGAATTGGTCGTCCAGTGCAGGGAGTGCATGCAATCCTTGTGTGCACCCTGCACAATGGATGAAGCGACCGGCAGCCTCCTAGGAGACCATGAAGCCAGCATGGAGTGCCTCAACGCTACGCTTGTATGCCGAGGCACCCACTACTGCTGTCGCCAGTGCGCCCAGCAAAAGGGTTACATCTGGCAGAACCTCATGGTTCAGCTCGTCGTTCAGGGCACCTTTGAACCCTCCACCATTGCCAGCTACTGCAAGGCCGTCGCCCAGGTCCTGGGCTCTGAGCTGGCCAAAGGGCTAGAGAATCAGTGCCTCATCGCCTACAATGAGATCTCCTCCAAGCTCTCTCCAGCCAGCCGGGAACCATCTCCGGTGACTGTGCCATCCGGAGGACAGGCGAAGACTGAGGCTCCACCTGGACGACAGGCTGGAGGAGGGAGTCCACCTGAACAAGGAGTGACAGCAGGAGGTCCCAGACGGGGACCTCAGTGGACAGAGCCTTGCAACCTGGCGCCTCCTATGGATTCGACTGAAGACTCCTCAGCCACACCTCAGGAGTCCCAGGACAAGGTCCTGGCTTACGAGGAGGTCTCAGAGGAGTATGCTCAGGTGACGTTCGAGCTTTACCACCTGCGAGACTACCTGGACTCCTTGAACCCCAGTTCCAAGGAGCACGCAGAGGTCACTGGACACATGGTGAAGCTGGCGGAAAGAATCAACGCCTTGAAAGCCATGCTACAGGAGGTGGGCAGAGTAGCCTTTGAGGTGGATCAGGCTTCTCTGTTCCGAGGGGCAGGAGTAACACAGCCCTGCAGCCCAGAGGAACAACAACCTGCTCTCCCGGCAACCTCTCCTCCCCTTCCACTGGAGGAAGGCCTGGAGTCCATTGCTCTGCGCCAACAGAGAGAGAAAGCGGTAGTTCCTCGCCCACTTGGAACGGTGGCTTCAGGCGGACCAGCGCCTCGACCAGCGGGACTTCCTGGGAGCCCTGGACTTCATGCTGGAGGACAAGCTCTAGTCCCGCGGGAAACTGGACACCTTGTACGCCCTCCAGCTCATCGCGACGGACTAACAACGCCTCCAAGGACGGTCTACGGGAACACTCCGATGCACCCTCACAGCTCCCCTCCTCAGCTGCAGCGATCACCGATGGCCATCAGCTACCAGGAAGGGAGTCGGAGTCTTCAGGGCACCTCTCTTGCAGTGGTGCCGTGGCAGTTTGGGCAGGTGGCGCAGAGAGGCAAGATAGGAGCTCCGGTTCCCTTCCCGCCCGATCTCTGGCTGCCTCCCCCTCATCTCTTCTCGCCGCCCCCGTCCCACCGTTCTGGGACCCCCAGCCGCCCCTCTTCCCCCGCCTCTCGCATGGACCAGAGGGGAAGAGCAAACACGCCTGGCCTTCCAGCCCAGGCCTCCTTCGGATTCCGCCCTCCTCTCTTCGACCCACCGAGGGCCATCGAGGGGATCCCTGGCCAACCTGCCCTCCCGCCCTTTCCAGCAGTGCTGGAGACTGTCCCCTACGTGTCTCCGGCGACCCTTCCAGCTCCTGCCACGCCCCAGAGGCTGCCCTCCGGCCTGGGTCCTGCCACAGGAGCCGCGTTACCATGGATGAACCCAGCGGGCCTACAGGAACTACAGGCCCCTGCAGGAACAATGGCCACGGCACCCCTTGGTCATCCAGCTCCTCCTCCCCCCTCATCAGCCCCTTCCAGGGATGCCTCTATGGCAACCGCAGCCCCTGCAGATGCATCCATGGTGTCTGCCATGTCCACCGCCAGTGCCTTGGAGGGCGCAGAGGCCCTGGATGCCACCATGCGCTCGGTGGAGGAGGAGCAAGAACTGGAGCAGGGAAGGAGAAGATGCGCCCGCTCCGCCTCGACCTACCTCCACTTCCGCTCCAGGAGCCAAGGAGGCACCCTCCGTCGCCAACTCTTCGGAGAGCCCCGCCATGTCCACACCCTCATGACCTGGCACAACGGTGTCAGAGACACGTTCCATGAGCTAGGTATTGACAGGCAGGAGGATCGGTGGGAGGCGGAACAGGCTGGCCAAGAAGCGGCACAACAGCCTCAAGCAGGAGCCCTGGCAGTGCGGCAGGAAGCCAGACCAGTTGCTACTGGGTCAGGCCGGGGAATTTCTGGAGCAGGATGGGAGCTGGACCCTTTCATGCCGGTGCGAGCAACGCCCCGTCATCGAGCCCCGGTCCCTCCGCGACAGCTCCAGACAGACATGGACGCCCTCGCCGCACGCCTCCGCACCACTTCCATCAGCGGAGCGGAACAACTCTGCCCCCTGCAACCTCTGCCCCCTCCTCAAAACACACTCTCTCCTACTCCGCAGCTGGGAGGAGGAGGGATGGAGTTGGGGAATGGAAGAGGCCTGCAGGACCCCTGGCACGCCGCGGCTACAAATGCGGCGGCAGCGAGACAGTCTCCGCAGTACCAGATGATGGCGCAGCATGAGCAGGCCCAAGGACAGGGCCGCCTGATCAGCGGACGCCAGGACGAAGCCAAGCTGGACAACTTCATACAGCAGCTCAGAAATCAAGTTCCCCTGCAGCAACCCTCCGGCTTCACACCTCCAGCCCCTGTCAACAATCCCTACCAAACACCCATCACCCCGCCTGGCAGGGCAGGCGCGGTCAGAGCCAGGCTCTTCGCGTCTCCGCGACACCCTCCTCCACCCAGCGCCTCCTCATCCTCTCCGAGTGGGAGATCCTGGGCAGACCTCTTTGCCCATCCCTCGCCCAACTCCAGATCTGTGCCTCAACATCCACAAGGAGGCAATGAACCGACCGTGACAGTGAACTTGGTTTCACTGGAAGGTAGTGGAGGAGGGCAGGGAAGTGGAGGAGGGCAGGGGACTGGAGAGGGGACCAGCACGACGCTGCCCTCTCAGTCCCAGCAGACCTCCAGCCAGAGCAATGGGAACCAGCACGGCAACCCGGGCCAGGTCTCCTTGGATGGCCTCATGAAAGGCGTGGAGAGCATGGTGGACTGCATTGCCCTCAAGCTCAGCGCCGCCAGCCTCAGGGACCTCCCTCCACTTGAGCTTCCACTCTTTTCTGTGGACTACATCCAATACCCCACCTGGAAACAGCATTGGAAGCTTTGGTTGTTTGAGGGGCATCTTTCAAAAGAGTCTTAGCATGAATTTCAGAGTTTAGTGATTTCAGTTGATCTGGTCACATGACACATAGATGATGTTCGCAAGACGGTTGATAAAGCACACACTGCAATTTCAAATTTTTATTTACTGCAACATGAAAAAGTGAACCAACTTCTCCAGGTCGTAGCAGCATAGAATGATGTTTTCACGATGACCAGCTGCATCAAAGTTGTCCCCTTGATGCAGCATGACAACTCTAGTGGTCTCAGGATAGAGGCGCTGTAGTAAAAGTTAGTATTACAATTAGAATTGTAATACAAACCTTTTACTACCTTTGTGGGGCCAACAAGCCCATCCGATTGATCTGGGGCTAACTTGCGCCTCTTGACTCCATCCTTGGTAACATCCACACTTAGTTCATGCTGAAATGGAAAAATTTTTACATTCATGAAATAGATGTGGTGATTAACCAGGAATTTGTTGCCAACTGCTTTCTGGATGCTCTTGAGAAAGGTGTGGCTCATGACAAGAGTCACCTCAAACCATATATACATATATATGGTTCATAGATTAAAGTTGCACTTACAAGATCCTTGTCATCAGGTTTCAGGGGTACAGATGTACAGCCATTGCACACCTGGTTTAGTTGGTAGTCAGTTAAAGCCACAACAAATCGACCATCATCGCTGGTTAGGGTGATGTTGTACTTTGGTGGTTTCTCGGTAGGGACAGACATAGCTTGATGTAGGTTGTGCTGAGGAATTTTGCAAAAACCAAATGCTCAAAGAACAACTTACCACACACACACACGGTATGATCTGGTGTATACCAGAGGCATCTACCACTTTCCCACAAGAGTTTTAGTAAGCATTTACTATTTCATCAATCACAATCAATAATCAATCAATCAATAATTTTTAATCACTGATCTTTTTCCTTTTCCTTCCCCTTAAAATCATGCATTTACTTAAATTTACCATCTTGTATAAAGCTACCTCTTTGCACCCTTAGGTTTAGGTGTCACAATCTTGGTGATATCAACACTCTCCTCTTCAGGGACATCCACCCTCGCCGCAGTAGCCGATGTGCATGGTAGATTAGGGTCAAAATAAGTAGGGTCAGTGTATTTTACATTACTCCCATATACAGATGGTTGAGGATTTATATTACCCGATAAATAATTTGGTAAGGGGAGTGTTTGAGACCTAATATCTTCATTACCACCCATCCAGATGCCACTCTCTTCAGACTTGGAAGGTTCTGCTTATTAAGAAATTTATATACACCACCACCATTCCATGCTGCAGAATAACTGTCCATAGACATTAAATATTGTAATTTATAAACTCCACCAGCTCTATGGCGATAGTAGGCCCGTTGCTCACGTCTTTGAATTTGAACATTTATAAAACTATTAAGGTCTGGTACAGTATGATAAATAGATTTTTTTAGAGTACTAGTTACATAACCCCCCTCCTCATATAAGCTTATACTATCCCATTGAACTTTTGTTTGGTTTCGCTGAGCAAATAAATCAATGCATCCTTGCTGGGTCTTTGACAGCAGACAACAGCGGGTTAGAGTATATGGATCCACATGTGCATAAATTTTCTCCAAAGCCAAAAGAGGTATGTCATCCAGACTCAGCTCATCCTTAGTCTTCATCATCTACAATATTATCATTAAATGATTTAAACACATCAGCCCATGTAATACCGCAATATCCATGGGGTATAGACAATAGAGTTGGGTTATTTACACTAGGAATATATTGCTTTGCACTCTGAAATTGAATTCTTTTCAACAATTCAACATTCCATACTCTATTGATAAATAAATTTTTTCTAATTAAATACTGAGGTACACAAGTTTCATTTTGATTTTTCACCATTTCCATAATTTTTTCAGGGTTTAATACATTTGCTGTATTTTCATTAAATTTAATCCCTTTTATTCTAATGGTTTCATTTTTCAATTCACCATTGTCATCATATACTGAAAAATAGTAAGCTTTTGGACCAAGACTGCGCCGATCCACTCCATGGTCGAGGAGGAGGGAAGGGCGAAGTCTGTAACAATGCCGCTGGGAGGGTTGGTGAACGGTTTGATGTCGCCAAAGCGATGGATGGTGTGCTAGTGCATGAAGCTGATCATGCAGTCGAGCTTAAGCATCATGTCTGCCGCCACCCAGCCTTCCGTTCTTTATTACATACTTAGATTGGTGAGGAGTTAGAAAGTAGTACAACTGGACGCAGAGGAGCAAGACAGGCAGTTAAATAAGGGCCAGATAACATTCTAGATGGGCAAAGTTCAATGACATCATGCTGAAGCAGCACAGACTCCCCACCCTCCATCAATCACCAAGATTGGAGGAAGTCAGGGTTGCAAGAAGCAAACAATGAGGGATGTATCTAAAGGGATGGGAAGGAGGAATCAATGTGAGGGGCTGGGTCCGCATGCTTCAGCGAAGGCCCACCAGTCGCATCTCTTCCTCCACGCCCAGCTGGATCTGCTCAGGGTTGTAGAAGGTCAGCACCGACTACCGGCGTAGGGGAGCCATGAAGGAGGGGCCGCTGTAGGAAGAGGAAGCGCTGAGTGGCGTCGGAATGTGGTTGGAGTAGGCCTTGCACAGACTCGCTCGGTCTTGAGGAGTGAGTTGAGGGAAGGAAGAAGTGCGGGGCAGCGTGTCCTCGTCCTCATGTCTGTAGTAGGTGGGAGCGCCGATGCTGACTTGCCGGCGTGGTGGGCGGAAGGGAGGAAGAGGAGCTTGGGGAAGAAGAGCAGTGCTGTAGGGCAGGTCTTCTTCGTTCTGCTCTCCTCACTTCTTCATCCAGCCTGTAAGACTGGACCCAGGCCCTGGCCCTCGATCAGGCCAGCACTTGCTGCACACGGAGATGACTGTGTTGACAATGTTGTTGAGAGTGCGGATGATTGACAGGCCGCAGCTTGTGAAGCGGGTGAGGTAGAGGATCACCGCGCAGAGGCCGACCATTGCCACGATGGAAAGTGCCAACCCCAGCATGAAGTAGATGGGCCAAAGAATCCTGTCCTTCAGACTTCTCACCTCCACCTCACTCTTCCTCTTCACCTCCTGGAGTCCCTCTGTCATCGTGCCTACGATGCCCATGGGTGATCTGCTGTACTCCTTGATGTTTTGAGTCACCTCTGCTGGTTCCCAGGAGAGATGACTGGAGAATTGGAGCATGGCCTCTACTTGCCGGTCAATACGAGGCATGTCAGCTGAATAGGCGGCAAGAGCAGAGAAAGGTTGAAAGATGGGGACGTTGTAGAGGGGAGGTGCGTCAAAGGTGATGTCGGGGGCCAGTTGATGTAAGTGAGGGCTCATCAGGTAGGTGGCAAAGACGCCGCCGGTGAGGTTGCGGAAGTAGTCGCTGATCTCTCCTTCATTGGTCTCGTCCACAAACTCGAACCTGGTCACCTGGTCACAGTGTACCTCAGGGCTGAACCAAGTCAAATCTCTGCTGCCTCCCTCAGGCAGGTAGAGTATCTGCCGTTCATCAGCTCCACCAGCATGAACAAGGAGCAGAAGTTGTTTCCTGGCAGCCGGTGATAAGGATAAATCCTTTTCACTTCTGCCCTGTGGCATTTGCTGATGAAGATCATCAATCCTTTCACTTCAGCAGCTATATCCTGATGCTTCAGCATAGCTCGCAGACCATTGGTGGGACTGAGGTAGAAGGGCTGTCTGAAGATCTGGTACTGGTGCTCCTCCAGCACGCAGATGCGATGCTCATCTAGCAGACGACTTTCGTGGACGAACTTCGTCATGGCCTCAACGATGAAGTGGAGCTTTGGTGAGACGGAATCAGAGCTGTTCTTTGTCTTTTCCAGCTTTGATAGCTGGTCGTGAATGGCGTCGATACCTCTGCGTTGATGGGCTAGTGGCTCTGCTGGATTCACCAGCCTCTTCTTCCAAGAGAACCCTAGAGCAGAACTGAGCTGGAAGCCTTTCAGCAAGAACTGGTAGTAGCATGAAGGCTTCAGGCCGATGCGCTTCATCTGGCTCAGCTCAGGTCCTAGGTCTCTTCTTCCAGGTCACAGTGGCAGAGTGGAGGAAGAGTTAACGCCGCTCTCCTGCCCTTCCGCAATCCGTGGATTCACCACCACCAGCTTCCTATTTACCCTCATAGGAAGCCCTTCCTTGGACAACAGGACGTCGGAGGGAAGGCACTTCAAGGCGGGCTGGTTTCAGGTGTAGTCTGGATCAGGTAGGTAGGTGGAAAAGGCCGATTGGAGGGATGGAATGCGGATGCGATTCTCTCCGATGACTTCCACATTGTAGGTGCCCCTGAGCTTGTAGGGGCAGAAGGAGAGCAAGGGGGACTTGTCCCAGACGATGGTGTACATGATCTTCCTGCAGAACTCCTTCTCGGCATGGCACCCGGCCATGGAGCCCAAGCTGGACACCACTGACTTGTGCTGCACTGCCACTTTCTGATGGTGAGGATGAAGTTGAGATAGGTGACAGTCTTGTACCCCCACCACTCATAGACTGGATAGGTGGTGGTGTTGGTGGAGTACTTGTAGGGGCCAATCTGGACCAAGGGGACGTCCCTGAAGTTCCAGTTCTGCCAGGCGGCAACACACTCATGCGGAGCCACCTCTCTCAAGTCCTTCCAGGCTACCTTTGACCACTGGGAAGAATGAAGTGTAGGTGTGGTAGTGTTGATGCTCAATCCTGCACCTAGCTGCGGGGACCGTGGGAAGGCAGTAGTGGTTGACGTAGAGATTGACTGGGTGATAGACGACCTCTTCCTGGGCGTGCTCCACTGCACAGTCATGGTGGAAGTCCGGGTAGACGAAAGGCCATCCTCCTGTCAGCACCTTAGGGCAGATGAAGAAGTCCACTCCCGGAGGAGGTGATGCTGCCGCAAATGCTGGAGGGGGTAGTGGATCATGAGGAACTCAGGCTGGAGGTGTAGGCGGCTGTACTTGGGCGTCGGCAAGCAGTTGGCCACGAGACAGGATGGGGGCGGCGATCACGCCGCCTCCAAAGCCTACTAAGCTCAGCAGCACAATCAGCATCCAGGAAAAGGTTCCCTGTCTGCCTATCCTCTCTCTCTCAATCCACTGAGGAGGAAGAGCCAATGGCGCCAACTCTGACTGATCCTCAGTTGAGTGTCGACGAGTGTCGGAGCTGGGCAAGGAGGCATCCTGAGAGACCCAGCTCCTGAACTGCTTGTTCTGCTGGGCGTCCCCAGGATCATTGCCTCTCAGCTGCGCCTCGGAGTGATGCCGGAAGCGGAGCTTCAGGTGCTCCTCGTCTCTGTAGCAGCCTCAGATGAGACCAAGAAACTCCTTGCGCAGTCCGCTGGGCTTCTGTTCTAGTCGCTCCTCCTGGAGTGAAAGCAGAGCCTGAGTGTCCCTAGGCATCCTAATTGGGCAGTTGTTGTAGAAGTCCTGAGTTGGCTGGCTTCCCAAGGTGGCTTCGTCCAGCAAGTCGTACATCACTCGGCGCCTTCTCTCCGACCTGCGCTTCAAGATGCCCTTTAAAGGTTCCTTAGCGGGAAGGGTCCTGGGAGTGGAAGGGAGGGGGACTTCTTCTTCCAGTCCTAGGAGAGCCTGCTGTCCATCGTTGGCAGTCTCGTTGCCAACATCAGGCTCCAGATCCTGCTCTCCCTCCTCGTTGCTTCCTGCTCCTACTCCCTGCGGTCTGGGCGGAACTTCTGGGGCATCGATGGCGTTGGAGGCTGTGGGAGGCTTGTAGAGGATGGGGATGAGGTCGGAGATGTGGCGGCGCATCAACTCGTTGTGCTCACTGCCTCCCTTCACCTTCTTCCTCACCAGCACCATTGCCTCCTGTGGCTCCAAAAAGCGAGAAGGCAGTAGCTCTACTAAACGGCCCAGTTTGAAGGAGTGTCTAGGAATGTTGTCCTTGCTGAGCCACACCAGCTCTCCTTCCATAGGTTCCCGATGGGCCTTGCCCTTCTGGGGCTTGTAGTGGTTCTTACGCTCTTCTAGCAGGACCTGAGGCAGGTGCTCCTTGAACTCCTGCCAGAGCTTAGCCAGCTGGTGCTCGTAGACCTTCAGGACCATGCCCCTTGCTCCGTACAGCTCCTCCGGGTCCTTGACCTTGTCGTCCCAGTCGGGTGGAAGGACAAGGTTGAGTTGAGGATGGAGGAAGTGTGCAGGGGTGACCACAGAGCTGGACTTGCCATAGGCAAAGAGGGGTCTGCAGTTGATGATGGCCTCGGTCTGCGCCAGCAGGAGCATCAACTCGTACTCCTTCAACTTGCGTCCGGATGCCAGCCTCTTCAACACCTTCGCCGTCAATCCCACCATGTTCTCCACGGAGCCGGCAGAAGCTGGATGAGTGGGAGGGATGGTGCGGAGGTGAAGGTTGTTCTTGGCAAAGAAGCTGGTAATGGCGGGATCGTCGACCTTCAGCTTGCCCAAGCTGACCTTGCCAAAGAGGGATTTGGTGGCCCAGAGAAGGGGTTTGGCGTTGTCACAGTAGACTTGTCTGGGGAAACCGACCCTGGCCATGATGGTGGCCAGGCCATTTGCGATGCTCTGGCCCTCCAGGTCTGGGATGAGCTGGAGCGCCACCGCCCGCACCACCTGGCAGAGATACACCAAAATGTATCCAGTTCTCTCCACCATCAACTCCTTAGCCTTCTTGTACTTTCTGTAGGGCTCCAGTTTCTGTTCAGGGTCTCTGTAGACCTGGATGTAGCTGATGGGCCCTTTCAAGTCGATGGACACATGCTGCATGGCGCAGGCACTGTCGAAGTGCAGAGCAGGGTACGGGCGGAATTGGGGAGAGGCAAAAGGCATCGCCTCAAACCTTCTGCAGACGCTGCACAGTCGGATGAAAGACTGCATCTTTTGGATTGCCAATGTAATCCAGTAATGCTTCCGAAAGAGTCCTGCGGTCACTCTTGCCTTCAGATGTCCTGCCAGTTCGTGGAAGTGGAGGACTAGGAGGACTGTGAAGGGGTGATCATTAGGGAGTAGCAGGGGGTGTTTGGCATCGACAGAGACGTTGGCCATAGCCAGGCGGCCGCCGCAGCAGAGAAGTCTGGACTCTCCTAGGAACAAGTCCAGGTCGCGGACCATGTTCACCTCCGCCGTCGGCAGACGGCCTTTCTTCTTCTGGAGGACGGAGATGATGGGCTTGTAGGCCTTCATCTGGAGGTGGTGGACCCAGAGCTCTTCCAAGGCCTCCTTCTCGTCTGCCGTCACCGCCGCTGTTCCTGGATTGGGCAGTCCTTTGGCCTTCCTCCAGGCTCTGCATACGTAGGCTGTGACTCGCAGAAGGGTAGGCAAGCCTCCCTTGCGGAGGTACTGCTCGGCCTGCATGTGGAAGGGGCCGGGGAAGCTGGCCTCCATGACCAGCTTCCGGGCGGAGTTCACCATGATGTGGTACTCAGGTCCGAAGCTCTTCTCCTCCTGCTTCCAGTCCAGAGGAGCCAGTCCGTCCGCCTTGTGCATAGGAGGGTCCCAGTTGGGGAAGTGGCAGGCCTCTCCCTGCGCCCAGCTGGGTCCGTAGAACCAGAGGCGGAAGTTGTCCCTCTGCATGTACTCTGCAAAGCGAATGCCTCTGGAGGCGAGGTCGGCAGGGTTGTCCTTGCTCCTGACTTGATGGAGAGAGAAATGGATGGACTCCTGCAGGCTCCGGATGGTGTTGATGCGGTTGTTCACGTAGGTTGTGGGCCCGCGGCCGAGATGGATCTGCTGGAGGGCAATCATGCTGTCCGTGTAGACGCGCTTCTCCACCACGCCAATGGAGCTCGGCAGCTGCTTCTCCACGAAGCGGAGCAGCTTCACCGCCTTCCCCACTGCCAACAGCTCTAGCTTGGGCATGTCTTCCAGGCGTCCTCAATTAGGAGAGGCTTTGGAGATGAGCAGAGTGCAGTAGGCGCCACTGCTGATCTCCCGACAGTTGCAGCGCTTGTTGAGGATGCTGATGGGGACGGGTCTGGAGGCAGTGGAGGCAAAGGAGTAGGCGTAGCAGCAGCAGTCGTGCACCTTGCCGCTCGCGTCTGCGAAGGCCAGCAATCAGATCTTGGACGTCGGAGACCAGGCCACCCTTCTCCTGATCTTCACTGAGGGCAGCCCTTCCATGTCCTCAAGCGTCTCCTTCCACCAGTCCTTGTACAACGCAGCAACAGCTTCATCCCAGTTGTACCCATCGGCCTGGATTTGACTGAAGAGGAGCTTGGCAAGGATGATGATTGGGGAGTGGAGCCTGTGCGGGTCGAAGCGACGGGCAAAGGTCTTAATCACCGTCCTTTTGGTGCAGGGCCAAAGGGGGAAGTTGATGTCCGTTTGGCTGACATAGAAGGCATCTAGGACAATGTCCCAGCCGATGCCGAGCACCTTCATGCCCTCCATCTTCCCCTTCTCCTCCTCGGAGAGGCTGGTGTTGAACACCTCGCTGTTGCTGACAAACTCGCAGAGGTTCATCTTGGCGGCGTCAAAGATGGTAACTGCCTCCCGCTTCTTCTTCATCGCCTTGATGACGTTTGAGGCGCTGAAGGCGATGTTATCGACCTAGATCAGGGACTGGATCTCCTTGGCCAGTTCTGATCCTTCTTCCTCAGGAGTTAGATCACCACCTGAAGGACTGTGGGACTGCTTTTAAACCCAAAACCCACACGAGTGAGTCTCAGGTGGTACACGCATCGTTCTCGAATGATGGGGGCTGCGTGGGGTCCCGGAGCCAGATGAACCAGGCAAGGTCCTTGTGCTCAGGGAGCAGCAGTATCTGGAGAAACGCCTTCTCCAGGTCCCCCACCACCAGGATCTCAGAGAAATGGTAGCGGAGGAGAATGCCCATCAGGGAGCCCAGAAGCTGCAGCCCTGTCTCCAGCAGGTCATTGAAGGTTGTGTTGGGGAGGACTCGGGCCGTCGGGTCCAGGACTGGGCAGCACTTTGTGTGCTGCAACGTTGACTTCTCCACCGGAAAGCACGGGAGATAGAAGACCTGCCAATCCTGGCGCTCCACCTCCTCCAGAGGCACTTCCTTGGTGTAGCCGGCCTCCACCATCTGCTGGATGGAGAGGTGGAAGGCCTTTCGCAGGTCGGTTCTCTTGTCGAGCTTTGGACAGAGGCTGTGGAGGCGGTTGAGGGCCTTGTTCTTGCCATCCCTTGCACCTTCAGGAAACCTGCCGTCCTTGAAGGGGAAAGGAGCCAGTGAGAAATGCCCTCCACTGTCGCGCTGCAGGTCTTCCATGAATTGCTGCAGGGCTGCGGCGCAGGCGTCCTCCTGGATCTTGTCCTCC
>JASANA010007878.1:0-16629 GCA_030248095.1 Ptycholaimellus sp. GST1_10 | reverse complement strand
ATTGCTTATATCCGCGGTCAAAAACAAGTAAGAGATATGACACAATATGTGGTAGAAGAAGCTTATGTTGAATACTCAGGTACCCTGTTCAGACAGGTTAAGGGAGTAAGCATGGGAACAAGCTGTAGTCCTCTGGTCGCAGATCTGGTACTATCGAAACTGGAATACGACTACCTAACTAACCAGGAAAACTACGGTACCGGCAGAAGACTGACAGGGACAAGAAGATACATAGATGACATCATATGCTTCAATGGGGACTTACTGGAAAATATAGCAAAAGATATATACCCACCTTCGTTACCTCTCAACTTCGACACCGTGGAAGAAGGGACTATACATTTCTTGGACATCGAAATAGATGCGGAGGGACGTGGAAGAAGGATTTACGACAAACGAAGAGGCTTCGAATTCGAGGTCATCTCATTACCTGACAAATACAGCAATCAGCCCATGCAAATAGGACTGAACACCTTCTTCAGTCAAACTTTACGATTCTGTAGGATCTGCTGTGAATGGGAAGATTTAAGGCTGAATTTTATCCTCCTAGCTACGACAATGACAAAACGAGGATACAGCAGAAAGGAGATGAAACTGGTAGTGCAGAAACTGAACAGAAAATATCCCCAACTGTTTACGTCGATATTCAATGGAAATATGGCAAGTATGGTATCAATCCTCTATAATGAGGTCACAGAAGCCACAGAGAACATGGAAGCAAAGTCCGACTAACCAAATCATCAGATTAAATCTCTTTTCAGGTTTATTGCAGGTCACCTGGAGACCAACGGGCGTACACGGCGAGCATACACAAGACAAGGAGCAAGAACGGAGGAGAGGGCTGGCAGAGCGCGGCGATACGTTCAACCATCAACTTCTACTGTATTGAAGGTACTCGACCAAATTTCCTCCACTTCGCCGCGCTCTACATTGGGCCTGTGGGAGTTGTTAATCGAGCCGTTGAGGTGTGCCAAGAATACGAGCTGAAGAAGAAAGACCAAACCAAGAAGACAACCGAGATAAGCTCTTCAATTTTATGGACCCTTTAATCAAATCTTTGTTTCGAATTTAGAATGCTAATTATCAAATACATTGAATGACACATGTTGCAAAAATATAACCTATTTCAAATTACGCACTGATTGCTATGCAATATGTGGCGGGGACACGGATTCATTGTTTGTGGCTTTAGCATCAAAAGATTTTGAGAGTCTTATTCAGTCAGGAAAAGAGGAGTAGTGGAGTCAGGTGAAATGGACGGTATTTGCGAATCCAGCAGACCCGCTGGCTGCCCGGGAGCCAGGCTTGTGGAAGCTGGAGTGCAGCGTAAGCGACTTCATTGGCACCAGCAGCAAGATCTACTCAATGATGGACGAGAAATCTGCTAGTCGTAAACTAGCCGTCAGAGGGGCTTCACTTCGACCTAATCGCATGCTTCATTCACATCACAGCTATATGATGGTTTTGCAGCGACCAGTTCAATTTGGTAAATTTCTTAAAAAGTATGGACTGCAGGTTGTTGGAGAAATGCGTCTTTTGCTCATTTCTGAATCGCAGCTTGATTCCGCTCGAAAACTAAATCTCAATCAATTTCAGGTTATTGTGGGCAAACAATCAATAAAGGGGATAGAATGAATAGAATCAACAAAGGGGGTTAACCCAATTCTAAATCTGAACAGTTTTGATAGTTTGAGAAACTATTTTTAGTTTTAAGCAAAATAAAAGCAAAATAATTTTAAGCAAAATAAATAATGATATTAAGTTAAATTATTTTAATCCAAGTAAAGGATGTATACAAAGGTATTTAAAAAATATTACATATAATATAAACTATTTGTGATGGTTCAGGAAATACTTTTTCATTGAGCAGTTTGGAATAGGTCTGGCCGTTCAATTTGAAGAGTGCTGTTATAAAGGTTCAGTTGATGACTTATGATTGAACTGTATTTGTTAGGACACCTTAATCTTTTCCACTCGAGTCGTGAGTTGACGATTCCTGCAATGAGATTATAATTTGGCTGAGCAAAACATTGTCTAATTTGAGTGAGAGCCTGTCTGAGATTTGGTGGAGATGGTGGTTGGTGTGCGATTTGTCTTGCCGTTAACTCCTTACATGCAACAAAAATCCCATTTGGTGATACATTTGGATGAACTTTTGTCCTCATATATATGTATGTATATATATATATATCTGGAAATGCTGGGAACGGGCGAATTCTCAACGGATTTGGACAAACTTTTTTTTTCCTGAAAGGTAATAATATTTTAGGAAGATCTGGAGGGGTAGACCCGGAATTTGAGCATTTGAAACATTACTTTTTTGGGTAGAAAGGCTTGAAAACTGCAATATAGCGTTTTTGCGCTGTAGCACCTTTAATCTTGAGAATTGCACGAAAGACTTGAGTTTTTTTGTTCACAAGTTGTATATAACGATTCCAAATATGTGCTTACTTTTGAAAATGGTTGAGAAACCACAGACTTACCCTCTTGGGTGACAAACTTTCACACATGGCAATGGCATCAATAATCATTAACAGCTGAACGGCTAAGAATTGAACAGAGGACTTGAGTTTTTTTGTTCAAAAGTCATATATAGCGATTCCAAATCTGTGCTTATTTTCGAAAAAGGTTGAGAAACCACAGACTTACCCTCTTGAGTGACAAACTTTCATGCATGGCAATGGCGCTGTCCTTGCGCTTGCGCCATAAAAAAAGAATAAGCGGTAAAGGTATATGTTGTTCATACCAAAACTTTTTTTTTTTGTTGTCATATATTGTATTTCCATTCCTATTCTTTCCTTTCTTTTGAAAAGAGAGAAAAACAATAGACTTGCCCTTTGGAGTGGTGAAATTTCATGCATTCATATTGGAAGCTGAAAGGTGGTGTGCTCCGTGGTCACCTATTGCGCTTTGCGCCATATACTTGTTAGGGACGAAATGTTGAAAAATGGGGCATGATGGGAAAGGGTGAATTATCAACCAATTTTGATGAACTTTTTTCCCTGTAAGGTAGCGATATTTTAGGAAGATTTAGAGGAGTGAAACAGGCCCCGGTTCATTTGAAACACTACATTTTTGGGTAGAAAGGTTGAAAATGGAGCAGGGTGGGAAAAGGCAAATTCTTGACGGATGTTGACAAATTTTTTCTAATAACCTAATCGTTACCTCAACAAATCTGGAATGGTGGAACTAGTCACCAAGCATTTGAAACATCACTGTTTGGGTATAACTCCTGAAAACTGGACTAAACTGGATTTGGAAGGCGGAATAGTGGATGGTGCTCCGCCATGTTCGCTATGCTCCGACATGCTAAATACGCTGAGAACATGGAATGAATGGAATGGAGCAAGGACGGATCGAACTGCTCAGGGCTGGCTCGACCCCTTTAGAGCTTCCTTAAATTTTATTACATTTCAGGAAAAAAGTTGGTCCAAATTCGTTGAGAGTTCATCATTTCTCAGCATACCCCATATTCCAGAGGAAGCGATGCCATGGCCGATGATCTCATTGATCCACTTGTCCTCATAGACTCGCAGGGCAGCCTTGGCTTGCAGCCAGCCGAGGACGGCCGCGTTGTCCATGAAGAGGACGATCTTGCAGACGGTGAGGGCGGGGATGGTCTTCAGTAGCCCTGCTGCTGCCCTGACCGCCGTTGTGGCTGCCCAGAGTTCTAGGCGTGGGGTGGTGGTGATGGTGCCGTGCTGGTTGCGGGGAACCAGCCTGGCCTTGGCAAAGAGGATCCTCGTAGGGCCTTCGGTCTCCTCGGCGACGTAGAGGGCGAACCCGTAGCCGATGTTGCAGCCATCGTAGAAGAGGTCAAATAAGGATTGTTGATGCCCCGGAAGCAATGACAGGTTCCACCGTCGACTCGAGCTGGGGCCGTATGAGCTTCCAGCGCTCAGAGACCACCTTTGGAACCTTGGAGTCCATGTCTTGCTCTTGATGTGGGCGGCTTGCATGGCCAGCCATCCTGCGAGGAGGATGGGGCAAGAGAGGCAGATGGGGTTGAAGACTCATGCCACAGCGGAGGAGAGCTGCCGGGCAGTGGACCAGTCTGGGACGTCGTCTAACTTGTCCTTGGGCAGGGAGATGGCGTCGGAGCCAATGTCCCAGATGCGGCCAAGGGCGTTATTGAGGGGATTGGGGGAGTTTCTCACTGTCCTCAAGGCTGTTTGACTGCTGGTGAACTGGTGCAGAGGACGAACTGGGTAGATGCGAAGAGGCTGACCAGTCCGTGGGCAACCCGGATGCCATCCTCTTTGTTGTTAAAGCTCCAGACCACACTGTCCGCCTACGTAGCCTCAGGGATGCTCTGGATCTCCTTGTTGGTGAGGCCAAAGTGCTCGGAGCCATCAATAATGTCACCGACCAGCTTCCTCAGGCATGCCTGAAGGAGCCACGGCAAGGCGACGCAGCCCATAATCACCCTCGTATAGCACCAGCCTTGAAAGTTGTCATCGGTGAGCGGGTGGGAGTGGTCCTTGGGGAGCGTCTTGATGCTCGGGCCTGATGTGGAGTGCTTAGAAGGTGACCTTGATGTCTGCACTTAACGCGAAGAGGCGCTGGTGGAAGCGCAGCTGGACGGAGATGAGGGGGTGAGCAGGTTGGGGCCAGCTTTGATCATATCGTTGAGGCAGCGGGCAGGGCAACCACAGGCCAAACTCGCATCCACCACCGGGCAGACTTTCTTTACACCAGGGGGTGAGTGAGGAGGACGTTACACTGCTTGTTGGCGACTGGGACCAGGATTCCGTCTGCCACATGTTCGTCAAACTTGCGGTAGTACTCAACGCGTTACTCCGGCATCAGCCACGTGTGGGTCTTGGCGGCTCTGGTGAAGGCCTGACCAAAGTTGCTCGCAATTGCTCTGGCCTCTGGCTTGAATGGCAATGGGACCGCGAATGCTCCATCTGCTCGCCACTCCACCTTGGTCAAAAGATCCTCCATCCGCCAGTCTTTGATAAGCATCATGAGATTGTCGTGTTTGGCAAAGCCCATCTCGTCCAAGCTCGTCTGTCGCCTGATCAGCTGCTAAAAGCTAATCGGATGGGCGCCGGCAAAGAAGGTCAGTGATGACGGTCTTGCTGCCGTTGACAGAGCCCTTGAGAATGACCCCAAAGCAGGAGTAGTGGGCGCTGAGGACCGCGGTGATGGCCTTGGCTAGGATTGCAGGCCTGATGATGATGTTGTAGACGTTGAGGCCAATGAGAATGTTGACCTCGCTTGTCTCGACCTTGGCCAGGGGCATGTTGCAGACTTTGGCGCCTGCCTCCCTGATGGCCTTGCGGAGCGTTGGACACAACCGGAAGCCCCCCGGGTGATGGAGGGGGTCAGATCACCTCGGCCGCGTAGACCTTGATGCGCCAGTCATTTGGCACCACCAAGTCCAAGTCCAGGAAGACCAGGTGGGCTCAGATGGTCCAAGCCGCCTGGGCCTCTGCAGAGACAACCTCCACTGAGACGGGCAGGAAGAGGCGGAGGCGGAGGCGCTTGGCCAGGACCAGACTGATCCAGCTGTTAGAGCAGCCGGAGTCCAGCAGGGCTTGGATGTCTGTTTGCACTGGCCCTCCTCGCTTTGCTAGCTGAGGGTGGAAGGTCGCCAGGATGGCGAGAGAATCCTGGGCGCCTTCACTGATGGAGGCGGCACTGGCGGTGGTTGAGCTGCTGGCTTTTGGCTTGTTGCCTGAGCCGGCCTTGTCCGCCGTTCTGGCCTTGTCTGCCGAGTTTGACGTGTTTGTCCTCTTGTATATGCCCCAGGGCAGCTTGCTGCCAGAGCAGAGGGCGGTGTGGTGTTGTTGCTGGCACTTCTGGCTGGAGCCCTTGGACTTACAGTCGGGCAAGGTGTGGTCGGATACGAGGCAGTTGCAGCACAGTTTCAGCTCCTTCTGCCGCTCCTTTCTCGCCTTTGCTCACTCGTACTTGACGCAGGACGGGGGCCTGTGGTCCTTGCCGCTTCAGAGGGTGCAGGCTGGCAGCGTCCCTCCTGGTGGGCGGGCATACCTACCTGGCCTAGGCTTGGACTGAGCCCCCACAGGGCCCGCAGATGAAGCCTTTGTCTGGGTGGCGACCATTGAGGCTGGCGTGTGCATGGCTCCCAGCTTATTGCCGGTGTGTCTCAGCAGGTTGCTCTCGGTACATCCCCTTATCGCCGATCGCTCGCAGAAGGTGCAGGATGGGTCGTTTGCTCTGCCCATGCGGTGCTTGGTCTCTTAGAGGAATTGGGGGCGGCCCAGCCGGAGCTGGAGGAGAGCTGTGATGGCCTTTCTGGGAGCCTCGATTGGGGGTATAGGCCTGCCTTGAGATATCTGGCGGTAGCGGGCGAGGGAGGAGTCTGGCTCTGCGGCCTCCACATGGTCTGCGTACTCCCTGTCTCAGGCCGCACTTGCCCAAGCTCTCAGCCCAGATTTGACAGAGTTCTGGATGATGGGTGGAGATGGCTGAGGGGGGAGATGGGGTCCAGTTCTAGCCAGCTGGTCTGCTCTGACGTTGCCCATGATGTCAGAGTGGCCAGGGATCCAGATGAAGGCCAGTATGTAGCCATGCTCTAAAGCCCAGGTCATCTCGCCTCGCAAGCTTCTGGAGGTTGTGTCCTTGGAGAGGAGGAGGATGGCAGTTGGAGGGGGTCGAGCTAGCTGGAGGGCCTCGCGGAGCCCAGCCAGGAGCCCAACTGCCTCCGCGAGGGTGGAGCTTGAGGGCTGGCCAGCCGGGGAGACAACAGAGGAGAGCTTGGTCCCGTCTGGGTCAAAGACCGCCGCCCCGCCCCATCCGGGGCCGCCCGGGCTGTTCACCAACCCGTCGGAGTAGACGGCGAGTGAAGGGAGCAGATGGGCGGTCAGGGAGGAGATCTCTTCCAGTGCTAGGGCCCGCTTGGCGAGGAGGTTGAGGGGTGGGGTTTGCTCGGCTGGTGGGCCTGCGAGGTGGAAGGTTGCGAGGCCTGAGGGATGAGAGGTGTGGGAGGGGGGCAGGGTTCTAGCACCACGTCCAAGCCCAGGGCTTCTTGAAGGGTCTGGCTTGCTGAGTCTCTCCAGTTAGGTATGTAGCTATCTCTGGCCTTCAGGCGGGGGCGCGGGTCGTGGGAGCAGGTGGAGGTGAGGGGGTGGCCTGCTGGGCGGGAGCGGTGAGCTGCCAGGAGCGAGGCTGACTTCTCTGCTGCTAGGTGGCAGATGGGGGTGAGCGAGGCTTCACGGAGGCATGCGGGGCCGGAAGCGCTTGGGGGGAGGCCGAGGATAGTCATTGCCGCCTAGCGCTGTTTCCTCTCGATCAGATCCACGTTGGAGCGGGCAGCAAAAGGCAGCCATGTCTCGCAGGCATATGTGGCGGCTGGGCGGGAGAAGGCAGAGTGCAGGTGGCGGAGGGAGTCTGAAGAGGCACCCCATGCAGCACTGGAGAGGGCCCTGAGGAGATTGTTGTGGCGGGCCAGCTTGCCTGCTGCTTCCCGACACTGGAGGCCCATCATGATGCCGCTGTCAATCTTCACACTGATAGAGCGATGGCTGGGGCACCAGGTTTGTCCGGCCCTTTGCCTGGGTGCAGGGAGACCAGTAGACCTGTGCTCTTCTCGGGGGCCACCTTGGTGACTGTGCTGTAAGCCCACGCATCCACCTCGTCTAAGGCGGCTTGCATGGATGTTTGCAGGGTAGCCAGGGAGGGGCTTGAGGTGAGGAGGACCACATCGTCGGCATACTGGAAGCAGCGGACAGATGGAGCGGCGGCAGCTAGGCGGGCAGGCAGGTCCCTCCAGGCAAAGAGGGCGAGGTAGCAGCTGAGAGCCGAGCCTTGGGGCAGGCCTTGAGAGAGTACTCGGGGCGGCTTGTGGATTTTCCCCAGCAGACCTGGGCCCGTCTGTCTGAGAGCCAAGCACAAAGCCACTGGATCCAGCGTGCAGGAGCTTGGAGGCGGGTGAGCTGAGCGAGAACCCCATCTCTCCAGACCCTGTCGTAGGCCGCGGAGAAGTCTATGCTGATGATGAGAGAGCGGGATGGGGGCTTGGGCGAGTTTAGGCCATCGAAGGCGGACTGAAGGAGGGGGGCCAGAACGTTGTTTGCTTAGCGACCAGGTCGGAAGCCGCACTGCTGCTCTGGGAGGTCGTTGGAGGCTTCTGTCCAGTGCGGTAGGCGGTTGTAGACGAGTTTTTCCATGGTCTTTCCCACCACGGACAGCAAGGAGATTGGGCGGTAGGAATTCACTCTTCCTGCAGGCTTTCCCTTCTTCTGATTGGGGATGATCAGGTTGCGTCTCCAGCAGGTAGGGACCCTAGAAGAGGACCAGGAGTGGTTGGCGATGCTCAGGAGGGAGCGGAGGCCAGAGTCAGGGAGGTGTTGGAGCATGGATGGGAGGACTCCGTCTGCCGCAGGGGATTTGTCTGACGGTGCCTCCAGGACTCGGCGGAGCTCAGCCAGGGAGAAGGGTGATTCCAGGGGAGAGATGGGGCATCGATGGAGCCGGAGGTAGGAGAGGATCTCTGCACGGGCGGGTTTGGCAAGCTGGCGGGGGATTCGGGCCCTGGAGATGGATGCGTAGTGGCTGCAGGCGAGGTCTGACTTCTGCTTCTCGCTTGAGGCCACCTTGCCAGCCTCGTTGAGGAGGGGTGTGTCGGGTAGGGGGGCCGGCCCTTTTCCGTCCATGCTGCGTAGGAGGGCCCAGGCTTTGGTGGATGGGGACTTGGGGGTGAGGGAGGCTGCGAAGGAGTGCCATGTTCTTCTCTTCTCCTCCCAGTACGTTCTCGTGGCAGTCTCTTTTGCTTCTTGGTGGGCTAGGCAGGAGACTCTGGTGGGGCGGCGGCGCATGGCCTTGTGGGCTGCTTTGGCTCTGTTCCGGGCTTGCATGCAGCGGGGGGTGAACCAGGGGCGTGGGGCTGGGCGTGCTCCGAAGGGGCAGCTCTTTTTAAGGGCCTTGTAACAGAGATCCGCGAAGGAGGAGGCAGCCTGATCGATGGTGCCGTCCAGTGGGTCTTGAGCTAGGAGGGAGGCCTCTACTTCCTGCTTGTATTTGGGTCAGTTACTCGGTCCGGTAGTGCTTGCTTGTATTTTTATTTGCTCCCAAATCCTTACTCCATAGAGCAGTAAGGCATCGAGTTGATTAGTATCATGGTGAATCTAGAAGTTTCTGAAAAGAAGTCGATGAATTAGTCCAGATTTATTTTGGAGTGATTCAAGCACCATAGTCCTTTGACTATTGCCTGGTACGATGCGTTTCGACTATTGCCTAAGCCTGACCTAAGAGGAAGGGTTATCGATGTTATTCCCAAATCTAAGGACACGTGGAAAACAATGTGCGCCTGTGGTGATTACCTTGATGTTACACTTTTTGGACAAAGCTGGGAACATCAATCAACAAGGGCTAAATTGATTTTTCTGATATTAAATGTAGGTATATATATATATATACATATATATACATATATATATATATGTATATATATATATTTATATATATATATATATATATATATATTGGATAGACATGTTGAAAAATAGGGTATGACGAGAAATAGCGAATTCTTAAGGGATCTTGACAATCAGAGGCGCTGCTTTACCCGCACAGGCTTTGCCTTTTCGTACCCTTGTTGAGCAGGACGGCTGTAGAGGACACGCAGTACTCCTCGATCTCGAAGCCCAGTGCATCGGTATCCACGTCCTCGTCCCATGATCCGTGAGTGTTGGCGTCACCAAGAATGATGAAAGGTGGGCTTCGAGGGTGTCCTGAGGCCAGGAAGCGGTGTAGAGGGCCGCATCTCTATCATCCGCCTCCCCGACATATAATGAGTTTACTCATTGTTTTAATATATTGTTCAGTACAAGTAGTGGTCAGAAATCATAAATAACTAGAAAGATGGACCAATTGGAATGTAAAGAATGTAATTATACAAACCAAAAACTACAATTTGTATCTACCCATATTGATAAAGTAGGTAGTCATTGCATCACTTTACGAGGCCTATTTGGTGGAAAAGGGACGTCATTGGACCATATGATTGTTGGAGCAGCTATTGAAACACCTTCAAACATAAACAGAGCTAAAATATCAAAATATCCTGGACCACTTGCTTTACCAAAATCACAGCGTCAACTTTTGGCCAACACATGTTTAGACAAGAACCACCCAGCTCTAGGAAAAGTAATAAGGTACTGGTTTCAAAAATTGTGCTGGCTTGCATGTTGTCCACCATTGCCGTCTCATGTTTTGCGTAAAATTGTTTTTCAACCTCCTGAAGAAATAACTTATGCATTCAAAGACAATAAAGGAACGGTCTTAAAATGTCCAAATGATATTAAAAGATACATTAGCAAAAATCCATTAACACCAAATACTTTATTTTCTGTGGTGTTTTCAGATGAAAGTCAGGAATCCATTTATCACCCAGTCAATTTAAAGTTAGCTCAAGCATACCTCATACCTTCACGACATGGCCACATTGCTGCAATTTACCTTCCCACAGTAGTAAAATATAAATACACTCTGTTTTACTCACATCCAAATGCGTCTGACTTAGGTATGGTAATCCCACTTCTATTCAAAATGCAACAGAAGTTAGGGTGTGCTGTGGTTTCATATGATTACTCAGGCTATGGTCTTAGCAGTGGGCCAAAACCACCAACAGAGGCCACATTTTATGATGATGCCGTAACTGTATTCTCATACATGTTTGAAGAAAAATGTATTGCCGATCCAAATGATGTTGTTGTCGTAGGATATAGCATAGGCACTGCTGCCTCCTTACACATAGCTCAATGTTTTTCAAACATATCTGCTGTTGTGGTAGTGGGCTCTTTCATATCTGCAGTCAATTGTATCCGCAGAATTCCAGAAGATAAAAACTATTCTTTTCGATGCTTGGATAAGTTCAAAAGTTACAATATTATTGATCAAATTGCAGTGCCTCTGTTGATAATACACGGTTTAGATGACGACATAACTGGGGTGGAACATGGACTCTGGCTTTTAGAAAGAGCAAATAGACCACTTGTTCCTCTTTTTCTGCCTAACACAAAGCATAACGATGTATGGGAAAAACCACCAGTATGGTCTCGCTTACGGGAACTTATGGAATATGACTTGGATGGACCTGCACCATATGCTGAGTTGCGCAAACTATTTATGAATGTCATGGACAATAGTATGATCACAAAACATATGCATGAGACATGTTTAGGTGGTCCTTGGCAGTGTGTAACGTGCAAAAACTTATTGTTAAATTATTTTTTCACTCCAAGGGTGCTTAAAATAATAAAAATTAATGCATCGTGGTTAAAGAATGTCCGTAGAGTGTGCTGGGAAGTTGAGCCGAAACGTTCATCATATCATGGCTCATGGACAGGTCGGTTTTCAATCATAGCTTACTCTGCAGTCACGTCAGCAAACGAATTGAGATCGTGGGCGCTTCAATCTGGCCTTACCATGCCTAAGCCACCTTCAAACCATGTCTTTCCCCTCTGTCATGAAACAAATATGCACCAAATTGACTCATACATTGATGCGCATATAGTTTGACTGGTGCAAATCTTTCTTTACTAAATTGTATGACTACTTTATAGTGTCTGAAAACAATATGATAACTTTTGCCAGTTACGTATATATGATTATTCTTATTATGATTTGTATGATTAGTATGATGATTATATCTGATGAATATTATAAAGTAAATATTTAGTTTAGCTGCAATTGAAGTGGGGGAAATGATTTTCAGATTCAGTTGACTTCTACTTCCAACTGAAGTGGATGGAATAATGTCTTACCACAAATTTTTTTACCTCAGATTGAATTTTGTGCACAGAAAAAATAATCGTCAAACCAATGTGAAAAATGGATTAATTAATCAAAAAAATCATCTGACCAAATGACGAGCAAGAATGTGAAAACCTTTGAAAAATTCATTGCAAAATAATTTTTTAACTGAAGGCAGAGGAACTCAGGATTCTTCTGACAGGAGCGGAGGGCTGAAATGAGTCTCTGCTGCATGCCTAATTGAGCTCTAAAGTTCCTAAGCTGGGACTCTAGCCGTAAAGACAAGAAGAGAAGAGTCTAGATGGGAGAAGAAAGAACCAGCGAACGTGTTGGTTGATGGTTCTAGACTCTGGAGACTTGTTGAAGAGGGAATGTAGAACAATCCAGAAACTGATGTTTTTATGCCACCCATTGGTGGCAATGCGGACAAGCTCTTTGATATTTGAAGCTTGCTCTAAGAAATCAGCAAATAAGCTTAAGTTCAATGTCCTTAGCGGCAAGGATGGATTTGGTTGCTTCATAATTATCCTGATACTGGTCAAAGTAAAATAATGCTTTTGGGTGATGGGTGGAATAGGGAAGGAGTGGGAAGGAGGTTGAGACAGACTAGTGTTTCCACTCATCGTTGCACCGACAATGAGAGCATGATTGGGCAGTGTGAGGCATATATTGTGGCCATCACCGATGACATTAGGCTCATCTTTGCAGTCTTCTCTGCCCACAACACGCACTTCGTAAGAGCAGTCTTAACAGTTGGCTCAGACCAGAAAATTCACTACGTGAGATCAGTATTTGTTGTACACTCTGCCCACAGAAGGCACTACGTGACAGCAGTATGGGGGTGATTGGATTTAATGATTAATACTCAAGTATAATAAGCGTCAGCTGGCAAAAATTATGCTTATCATTTTTATTTTTATTAGTTCATAGCTTGTCTTGGAATGCCATATCACATATTCCGCTGATTTTTTCTACTATTATTAAAGTTTTTAAAATCAATATATTATTTTGGGATTATTGTATTCCTACATAAATCAAATTTTTGTCAAAACATTACTCTGGAAACGTATTATTTGTTTTGAGCTAAGTGTATTCATATCAAAAAGTATGTGCTTCAACAACCAGTTGCATTATTTGCAATGGAAAATTCGACAAATTTAATTTAAAAAAATGCATAGTATTTTATGTAAAACCTAGATATGTTTTGTTAGTGTTCGTGTTAATAATATCTATGAAATGAAAGAATGTAGATTGTGGAGTTGAGCCAGCTGCAATGTGGGCTAATGATCTATTCGGATCTGCAATTATGCTAATTTCTTCAGTTTGTTTAGTGTGGAGACAGCTGCAATATGGTCCATTGCTTAATTTAGATCTGCAATTATGATTAGTTCTGCAGTTTGTTCAGTGTGGAGCCAGCTGCAATATGGCCCATTGTTCAATTTGGATCTGCAGTTATGTATACTGATTCAGGTATAATGATTAATATTCAAATATAATAAGTGTCAGCTGGCAAAATTATTGCTTATCATTTTTATTTACAAGGTATTATCGGCTATCGCCAATAGATGCGCAGCCATGTTCAACTTGTTAAGCAATGAAATATATAATCACCAAGTCGGCTCAAGAAATAATAAATTGACAATCAAAGATAGAGGCTAACAAATAGGTCTATGTATTTTTTTGGTTTCTGAGTCATTTAAATGATAAACAATAATATAAATAATAATAAATAATTAATAAAAGTAAAATGCAAGTTTTCGAAAAAATTTCGAATTTCGAGGTGTCGATTTTTGAGGTTTTTTGACTATAAATCAAGAAATTCAAAAAATTGCGCCAAATGCACAAAAACGTCCCGAGCCACCACCTAGACGGACTTCCATGCAAAATTTCAGCCAATTTCATTGAAAAACCGAGGAGTATGGGCTGCGGTACCACACACATATATATATATATATATGCGGACAGACATAATGCTGCAATTGCGGATGCTGCAATTCTGTTTCCTGACGGACATGTTCAGTGGCGTGAAGCAGTCCGAGTCCAGCTTTGCCATCATCTACCACGTCTTCTTCAGTTACTCCCAATGTGGTAGTTCGTGCAAATTGGATCCACAATTGTGGTTAGTTCTTCAGTTACTACAATGTGGTGGGTTGTGCAAATTGGATCCACAATTGTGATTAGTTCTGACGTTCACCACACTGGTAGGTCATGCAAATTGGATCCACAATTGTGGGTAGTTCTACAGTTAGACACAATGTGGTAGGTCGTGAAAATTGGATCCACAATTGTGGTTAGTTCTTAAGTTAGCCACAATATGGTAGGTCGTGCAAAATGGATCCACAATTGTGGTTAGTTCTTCATTTAGCCACAAAGTGGTATGTCGTGCAAATTGGATCCACAATTGTGGTTATTTCGTAAGTTAATGAAATGTGGTAGGCTGTACAAATGTGATCCACAATTGTGGTTAGTTCTTAAGTTAGGCACAATATGCTGATTTTTTGCATGAAGGTCCGCCTAGGCGGTGCCTCGGGACCATTTTTGGTGCTTGGCGTAATTTTTGGAATTTCGCCCAAAACTCAATTTTTTGATGTTTCAAAACACTAAAAATCGTAAATCACAGGTTTTTCCATGACATTAGCTGAAATTTTGCAGGAAAGTCCGTCTTGGTGATGCCTTGGCACCATTATTAGGGCTTGGCGAAATTCTTCGATTTTCACCCAAAACTCAATTTTTTGATGTTTCAAAATGCGAAAAATCGTAAATCACTGGTTTTGTTGATTTTAGGCAGATACGTCCGTCAAAGTAATATCTTGAAGCTGGCAAGAGGAAATTTTGAAATATTTAGTATTTATTGATTTATAGTCAAAAACCCAAAATCTTGATGTTTCAAAAATTTGAACAAGCATAAGTCCACGGTTTTTCAATAAAATTAGCTAATTTTTGGTATCTACGTCCATGAAAGTAATATCTTAAAGCTGGCAAAAGGAATTTTTGGTAACTTATTAGTGTTTCTCGATTTATAGTTAAAAGCCAAAATCTTGATGTTTCAAAAATCGAAACATGTATAATTCATGGTTTTTTCACTGAAATCTTTTGAATTTTGGCATGCATTTTCATCTAGGTGGTGTCTTGAGGTAAGGCCGCGCATCTTGGCAACCGCCGAGAATACCTTGTTTTGTTAACTGTTAACAGCTTTGTTAACATAGAACTCATATAAGGAAAAATAGTAAAAAATATGTCATAAAATGCCAATATTTGGAAGAAAATTTTATATTTTGGTGGTCTGCCAGATCATAATGTTCGACTTGGAAGACATGGTACGTCTGTCCCGCCCTCTCCCCCCCCCCCCCCGCCCGCCCCAAAATTACCCCTGACGTGGGTTCATCTGGCACCCCACCCGCGCCCCCAACAAGCATTTTTTTGACGTCCTACGTGCTACGTAGTTTTTGAGGTGTTTTCTATATTTTTAGATTTTAAAATAGATTTAGACGAAAGTGAGACCCATTTTTTAGAAACGCATGTACTGAAACTGACTTATAATCATGAGAGTTGGTCCAAAATAATTCGAAATAAAATTTATGTATTTCGACCCATCAAGTTTTTCATTAAACTTGATTATGGGCCAAGTTGTTTGTTTAGCATTTTTGACGTTGGTCAAATTCTGGTTGTGGTATGGGAGAAAATGAAGACCAAAAATCGCATTTTATTCTACTTTTCACTATATGTACGAAGAAAATGTTGATTTCATTTCTGAAAAGTTTGCTTTAAAGATAGACAAACTGATTATGCACATGTGACATTCAAAGAACACAAATCTGTTTTTCTTTAGGCATACCAAAAATTTTGAATTTATTTCTTAAAAGGTTTTTCAAAACCTTAAAAACTTAATAAGCTTGCAAGATTAAATACAAGTGTAAACGACAGTTGTCAAGTTTATCGAGACTAAAATAACTGGTAAGTTTGCGCGATCCCTGTCCAGCGCCTCAAGGAAGGAGTTGGCACTGCCAAGGAGCGCATTTTCGTGGCGAAAGGGCTTGAAAAGCAGTAGAAGGCAGTTGGCCGCATCCTCAGCTTGTGATTTCGTGTTTGCTTGTAGAGATTTCGTGTAGGTGACCTAGAAAAAGGCATACAATTTTCTAATGGCATATGTGTAGTGGGGGTCACTAATTCAAACTGCTCAGTATTTTTAAAAAAATTCTTGCTATACATCTTGCTGATGTTTCAGCTTTTAAAACACAATACATTTAACTCAAATAGCATCAATATAATTAAAAAAAAATCTTAATGTTATATAAAATCTTAACGTATTTGATGATCCTGACATTATAGCAAATTTTAATACTAGAAAAGCTTGACATTACACATATGCCATTAGAAAAAGTCCGGGAGTGCTCTCACTTTCACTTCCCTTTTCTCTCCCACTAAGCCTAAGCCTAAATCTAAGACTAAGCCTAAAACTAAAACTAAGCGCAAGCCTTAGTTAAGAGGAAATAAAAAGTGAGAGCACTCCCGGACTTCTCAAAAAAGTCCGGGAGTGTTCTGACCCCAAAAATTTGTATCACATTCCTATAAGATTTCAAAAGGAACTAAAAATATACCTCAATTTCTATAAGATTTCAAAAGGAACTAAAACTATACCTCAACAATTGCTTGGAAACTGACGATTCGATTGTACTCCTTGCGCTTGAGCTGCGCTGGAGGTAGTGCCGATCGGGGGCCAATAGCGAGGTAGGAGGCGAGGAGCAAGCGCTTTTGATGTCGTTGCCGTTCTTCCAGGCGCCGCCTCTCTGGCGCGCCCATGCGGTCTTTGGCTGAGGCTTTGATCCAGCCACCAGGAGGCTTCGGTCCACTTTGCACTCCGCCAATGGTGAGAGCCTGGCAATAGGCACAATGTGAAATGGATTC
>JASANA010007876.1:0-56954 GCA_030248095.1 Ptycholaimellus sp. GST1_10 | reverse complement strand
CCCGCGGAGCGGCCCGAAAGGGCCGCTCCGCGGTCTGATAGAGGTTACTCAACTTTTGTCCTCATATATATGTATATATATATATATATATATTCTGGAAATGCTGGGAACGGGCGAATTCTCAACGGATTGGGTCAAACTTTTTTTTCCTTAAAGGGAAATGCTATTTTAGGAAGATCTGGAGGGGTAGACCCGGAATTGAGCATTTGAAACATTACTTTTCTGGGTAGAAATGTTGAAAATTTGGGTATGCTGTAAAATGCTCAATTCTCAACGGATTTTGACAAACTTTTTTTTCCCTGAAGGTAAATGATATTTTAGGAACACCCGGATGGGTGCAACCGGTTTCCGAGCATTTGAAACATTACTTTTTTGGGTAGATATGTTGAAAATTTGGGTATGCTGTAAAATGCTCAATTCCCAACAGATTTTGACAAAAATTTTTTTTTCCTGAAAGGTAATGATATTTTAGGAAGATCTGGATGGATGGAACCGGTTTCCAAGCATTTGAAACATTACTTTTTTGGGTAGAAAGGTTGAAAATTTGGGTATGCTGTAAAATGCTCAATTCCTAACGGATTTTGACAAACTTTTTTTTCCTGAAAGGTAAGCAGATTCTAGGAAGATCTGGAGGGTTTTCCGGAAGACCAGCGCCCAGTCTACACTGGTCCTCTCCTTCCCATACGACTCTCAGACTCCCCCTACTCATCCAGCTACAGCCACCGCCCCCTTCCTACTCGCTTCAGCCTTCCATCCACGCCTCCTCCTCTGCAGACGGCCCCCTTTGGTTCCCCAGCCACAAGTCAAACTTCGCCAACTATCCAGCCTCTTTCCAAACCCAGAGCCAATCAGCCGTGAACAGGGCCCCAAGGAACCAGGCGGCAGCTGCCAAGACTTCAAAGCTCCAGCCCAGCCAAGGCTCTGGCACAACAGTGGACAGCACATCAGCCAGGTATGGCCCCTTCTGGTTGCAGGTTGCGCTAAGGTAGCGAGGTGGTGGAAGGTGGTAGGCGGCTTCCTGTGCCAGGAATGCGGGAAGATATTCCGCTCCTACGATGGGGCCAGGGTTCACGAGACGCTCCACCACCTACAGGCACCCATCAGCTGCTATGAGCCTGGCTGTGGCTTCTCCACCCGCGAGGCCCGCTATATACACTTCCACAGGTATCACGCCCCCACTTCTTTACCACTTGCTGATGGAGTCTGGCTCAGGCACTATCGCCACGGTTGTCCCTTGCCGCAGGGAATGGAAATCAGCCATCTGCTATGCCTTCCTTGCGGCTACATCGCCAAGAGCCCCTCCTCCCTGCGCAAACACTCCGACCGCCAGCATCCCTCCAACTAGACGTAGCATTAGACAAATTTCTGTTTCACGAAAATTGTACTCTACGGCTTAAAGGTACCTTCCTGGGTCAGTCATTTCTTCAAGATTCAAAATGTTTTGTTAGTCAGCTTACGACTGCGAGCCCTTGGAAGTACACTTCAGGTGAAAGGACTTAAATCCCAAATGCTCAATTCTCTTTTTGTCTTGCATTGCCTCTGCTTTTTAGGTCTCGTGTCTTTGAAAAGGTGACGGTGACAAAAGACTCATCAGCAAACAGCAATGAATGACTAGGAAAAGGATATTGAAATAAAGCTCAATAACTCTTGATATAAAATTCTAATTCAGTTTATTTGTTTGGATACCATGTATATCTGTTCCACTATTTCAAAATGCTGTTCGATATCCCCGTAAACAGACTGCACAGAAGGGCGCTGGTTTCATTGGATTATTGTGTAGGTTTTAGCAAACACATGCCCGATAGATGCCTCCTTTCAATTGCCGAATTAATTTTTCATTAAACTCACAAGCATAATAAATACATGTAACTAAAAAATCATCAAATCCAAAGATGTAGGCAAAACATCAGGGCCCATCTAAATTACTTTGTGTCAGTGAATTTTGGCATATTGGCGAAAGCTTGGCGGTAGGCGGATGAGAGGCGGTGAATGCTCAGTGGTGCCATTCAGGTGTGCAGCTGGCGAGGCACCGCTTTTGTCAGGTAGACACGATCGGCAGCCTAAATATGCCCCCTTCTCTCCTCCGTCACCAGATTTCAAGGACATCATTCAACCGTGCTGGGGTGTGCATAGGGCGGAGAGGGCGGGATGCGAATGCCGTAGCGGGCAGCATCCGCCAGCATCGCCTCCAGCGTCTCGTACAGCCGCGGCATTTCCTCCTCCTCCCAATTTCTGCCCACTCTTTCCAACTCAGCAGAGCAATCTACCAAAGCAGAAAGATTAGGAAGGAAGGGAGCGGAATGACATCTTTCATTCCACTCTTTCCCCTCCTTAACTTTCTGCTGTAATTCATGCCTGCTGCCTGCCCCAGAAAATGTGACTAGGCGATCATTCCTCCTCCTCTCAGTCCCTGCTTGCCAACTCCCCTTTCCGAGTCAGCAGAGCAAAAGCCAACTGCAAAAAGCTAAGGAGAGGAATGGGCAGAATGCCGATTCCCATTCCAGCCTATTCCCCTCCTTGGCTTTTTGCCTGCCAGAAAAGGTGGGGAAGGGAAATGAAGAAAGCGCGTACCCTAGAGCCGTGTAGGTAGAAGCCGGGCGTGAGTCGAGTGCGAGGGCCGTCGAATAGGATGCCGCTGGCCTGGTGGCAGATGCGCACGTGGGCCACTCCGCTGCTGCGCCGAAAGCTGAGCGTACAGACGGCACCCGCCTCCCTGCTCCAGCTGGGCCGCAGCAGATAGGCGCCCTCCTCTTCCGCCCTGCACCGGATACACAGCTTCAATTCACACACAAAGAAGAGGGGAGGGAGGCTATTTTGGAAATTTGTAACAAATTTGTAGATTTCTTTTTTCTTAGGGATAAAGGTTGAGATGAGCAGGCCGTGTGAAAGAATGTGAGCATCCCTGTCGCTCTTCTCTGACAGCAGCTCCTCATTGCCTGCAAGCAGGAGAATAGAAAGAGGCGTACTCCAGTAGTAGGTTGGCGTTGGCTGCATCCATGTCCGGCTGAAAGGCAGGGTGAGCGCGAATGTGAGCATCCCTGTCGCTCTTCTCTGACAGCAGCTCCTCATTGCCTGCAAGCAGGAGAATAGAAAGAGGCGTACTCCAGTAGTAGGTTGGCGTTGGCTGCATCCATGTCCGGCTGAAAGGCAGGGTGAGCGCGAATGTGAGCATCCCTGTCGCTCTTCTCTGACAGCAGCTCCTCATTGCCTGCAAGCAGGAGAATAGAAAGAGGCGTACTCCAGTAGTAGGTTGGCGTTGGCTGCGTCCATGTCCGGCTGAAAGGCAGGGTGAGCGCGAATGTGAGCATCCCTGTCGCTCTTCTCTGACAGCAGCTCCTCATTGCCTGCAAGCAGGAGAATAGAAAGAGGCGTACTCCAGTAGTAGGTTGGCGTTGGCTGCGTCCATGTCCGGCTGAAAGGCAGGGTGAGCGCGAATGTGAGCATCCCTGTCGCTCTTCTCTGACAGCAGCTCCTCATTGCCTGCAAGCAGGAGAATAGAAAGAGGCGTACTCCAGTAGTAGGTTGGCGTTGGCTGCATCCATGTCCGGCTGAAAGGCAGGGTGAGCGCGAATGTGAGCATCCCTGTCGCTCTTCTCTGACAGCAGCTCCTCATTGCCTGCAAGCAGGAGAATAGAAGAGGGGTTGTGGTAGGTTGGCGTTGGCTGCGTCCATGTCCGGCTGAAAGGCAGGGTGAGCGCGAATGTGAGCATCCCTGTCGCTCTTCTCTGACAGCAGCTCCTCATTGCCTGCAAGCAGGAGAATAGAAAGAGGCGTACTCCAGTAGTAGGTTGGCGTTGGCTGCGTCCATGTCCGGCTGAAAGGCAGGGTGAGCGCGAATGTGAGCATCCCTGTCGCTCTTCTCTGACAGCAGCTCCTCATTGCCTGCAAGCAGGAGAATAGAAAGAGGCGTACTCCAGTAGTAGGTTGGCGTTGGCTGCGTCCATGTCCGGCTGAAAGGCAGGGTGAGCGCGAATGTGAGCATCCCTGTCGCTCTTCTCTGACAGCAGCTCCTCATTGCCTGCAAGCAGGAGAATAGAAAGAGGCGTACTCCAGTAGTAGGTTGGCGTTGGCTGCGTCCATGTCCGGCTGAAAGGCAGGGTGAGCGCGAATGTGAGCATCCCTGTCGCTCTTCTCTGACAGCAGCTCCTCATTGCCTGCAAGCAGGAGAATAGAAAGAGGCGTACTCCAGTAGTAGGTTGGCGTTGGCTGCGTCCATGTCCGGCTGAAAGGCAGGGTGAGCGCGAATGTGAGCATCCCTGTCGCTCTTCTCTGACAGCAGCTCCTCATTGCCTGCAAGCAGGAGAATAGAAAGAGGCGTACTCCAGTAGTAGGTTGGCGTTGGCTGCGTCCATGTCCGGCTGAAAGGCAGGGTGAGCGCGAATGTGAGCATCCCTGTCGCTCTTCTCTGACAGCAGCTCCTCATTGCCTGCAAGCAGGAGAATAGACAACTGCGAACCAGAAGACTTCGCTTGGCAGGACAGATTAGACGACTGGATAATACTTGTTGGAAAATGTGGGCCTATTCAATTGGCTCAAGTCAATTGAGCCAAAAGAGGACCATAGCAAGGGCATAAGCGATTCTTATTCAGAAATTATTGGAAACATTTTACCAGAAATTGGCCAACTTTTTCAATCTTTATGGCTCGCATGAAAGAATCTCGCTATTTACTAGTGAATTTGTAGAAAAGATGAACCGAATGGGGTGACGGGACTGGCAAGGTCGGCTACTGGACTCAAGGGATCCTGCTGCTCTTCGCTTGTCAGCATCTTCTTTTCTGAATACCTCCAATGCGACGGTGCATAGTTGATGTATCGGAATATTGGCGCACTCAAAGAGAAACATTAAATGCAACGCACCAGTCTTGTTCACACACAAATGGAGACCAACGCCCATGAAAATAACTAAGTTCACAAGAGCTGCAGAAGATTATTGCCAGGATTGCAAAAAACATTCATGTTTCAGGGGCTGGAAAGAGAAGATTAGCACAGACGCTGCTGCAAAAAAGGGCGACAACAAGACCAAAACAGCAAGAGCCAAAAATGGCGCGACGGGCGAGAGAAGGACAGGAAGGGAGTAAGGATTGGGAAGGGGGGAGGTTTTGAGTGGTGGGCATGCTGAGTAATAGATAGGCGTGCAAGAACGTCTCATTCTCGGAAAAACCCCTCCTCCATCCCAGGATAGAAGGGCAGATAAAGGGATGTGCAAAGGAAAGGAGAGGAAAACAAACAGGCGCCTGCCTCTTCCAGGAACCCGTCTGTCTTCCAGGAACGGGCGGCGGCGGCCTATGCTCTCAGAAATGCGCACATGCGACTTCCACGTAAACATCAGTATACAGGCATACCCCTCTTTTCGCCGGCAAAGGGACTAAATATGCGGCATGCTGAAGCAAAGAGGAGAGCTGGCAAAAACAACGCTCTCATTTCGCACCTATGTCGCCTATGTCCTGCAAGATTTTCCAAGAGCAGCGAATGGGGGCGGGTCTTTTTCTGCGAAACACGCCCTTCCTCCTTTACTGCGCCTTTCCGAGAAATCCACCCCTTTCCCCCATCTCTGTATCTCCTTGCCGCTCCTCGCTCTTTTCTGTACCCAGAATTGCGCACAAGAGCTTTCGCCACTTTTTCTAGGCGGATGTCCTGGTACTTATTCCGAGATAAGGCTTCCGCAATTTTTTGTCCGCTTATGACCAGAATCCCCCCCAAGCATTCTACCGGCCAACCAAACCCGTTTTTCAACAACCCAAAACCAACCAACAGTTTTGCCCCCCCCAAAGGTTTGCCCCCCCCCCAATTTTGCCTTGTATTCTTGAGGTTAGGCTTAGGCTATCAACTATGCAGCGGGTGTGACTAAGCGCAAGATACAAACAAGAACAGTATATGAGTTTGGTGACCACTATCCCCCCCCCCAAATGCCACTTGGTGGGGGGATACTGGTCATCAATCAAGGGATTTTGGCATTTGGGGGGGGGGGATATTGGTCACCGAAATCGATGACCAGGATCCCCCCAAGTGCAAAAACACCAAAAATCGCCTTGAAAGCATGACCATACGTTCCTGACATGCACTGTATACGTACTTGGGGGGAGGATACTTACGTGGGGGGGGGGGTAGAATTTTGAGGGGGGGGGGGTGGAAGCCTTGGGGGGATTCTGGTATTCTGGTCATAAGCATTTTTGTCTCCCTCTTTGGCCTTGCTCGTTTACAAGTAAGGGGAGGGGGGGAAGAAAGGAAAAAGAGCCTGGACTCCTCATCAATTGCTGGTGTCCCTGCGGGCATTCCCGCTCTCCTTAACTCCTTTCACCGTGGATTGTTTTCAGGAAGAAAACACAATCGCCATCAACTCCTTTCCCGCCCAATATCAGCCCGCCCACTGCGCCAATTCCTGTCCCTGACTGCCAAGCTTTCTTAGAACTGAATGACGAAGAAAACGACATTGTCATCAAACTACGTTGTCCGCGTGACTGCCCATACTTAATTTCAACTGTACAAACTCGACATGAAAAATATAAGGATAAAATTAGAAAACTATATGTTTTTCTTCCTTTGGGGCATGGCTAGTTAAATACCCGAAAAGCCAAGGCCAAGCTTCGCTAAGGTCAGTTGAAATGAAAATTGAGTTTCAAACGTGAACACTCTTGCAAACGTTTAGAAAGCATAAAAAATAAATAGTACGTTAACAAGTATATGGCGCAAAGCGCAATAGGTGACCGCGGAGCACACCACCTTCCAGCGTACAATATGAATGCATGAAATTTCGCCACTCCAAAGGGCAAGTCTATGGTTTCTCACCCATTTTCAAAAGTAAGCACAGATTTGGAATCGCTATATATGACTTGTGAACAAAAAAACCCAAGTCTTCTGTTCAATTCTGAGTCTTTCAGCTGTTACTGATTATTGATGCCATTGCCATGCATGAAAGTTTGTCACTCAAGAGGGTAAGTCTGTGGTTTCTCAACCATTTTCGAAAGTAAGCACAGATTTGGAATCGCTATATATGACTTGTGAACAAAAAAACTCAAGTCCTCTGTGCAATTCTGAGCCGTTCAGCTGTTACTGATTATTGATGCCATTGCCGTGCATGAAAGTTTGTCACTCAAGAGGGTAAGTCTGTGGTTTCTCAACCATTTTCAAAAGTAAGCAGAGATTTGGAATCGCTATATATGACTTGTGAACAAAAAAACTCAAGTCTTCTGTGCAATTCTCAAGATTACAGGAGATACAGCGCAAAAACTGTATATTGCAATTTTCAAGCCTTTCTACCCAAATAAGTAATGTTTCAAATGCTCGGAAACCGGTTCCACCCCTCCAGATCTTCCTAAAATTACATTACCTTTCAGGGAAAAAAAAGTTTGTCCCAATCCGTTGAGAATTCGGTGAGGACCAGCATTTCCAGAAATTGGGCTGGCGCGAACGGAGCTTTAGCGGAGTGTCAGCGCCCAGCCCCTCTTTTCGACCCAGGTGTACGTTTTCGGGGTTATTGCTAGATCTTAATTTTGATAAGGCTCTAGCTCATGACAGGAAGCTTCAATCGTTCTAATTCCTGTTGCATTGGAAAGAGCATCTGCAAATTGTCCAAAACTCGCGAGGAATTGTCAGAAAATGACAGAATTTTAGAGAAAATCGCTGAAAACCATTTGTCCGAACTCCTCCTTCTTCTTCTTCTTCTTCTTCTTCTCCTCCTCCGCATCTATTCAATGGACGATAGTAGGTATTCAACTGGCCAACAGTAACGGGTCAGCAAATACATAAGTGTATTTAATTAATATAGTCCAATTGGATAAACCAAGCATGCGGCTGTATGGTCAAGTGGTTTGTTCGCCTGATCTGGATCTGTGAGGGTTGGGTTCCAATCCTCCTCATTGCAAATATTTTTTGTTTTATGTATAAAAAGTGGGAGAAATATCTGGTACCATCGGCAAGCCTAAATTGAATCTCTTTTCTCCCAAAAATTGGATTACCCCGAGTTCAAAGTCAAAGAAATACATCTACTACTAGTGGAATCTGCTGAGCCACCTGCATTTTGTTTTTGCGCGCAATGGAAAGAGCCTCTGGACTGCGCGCTAAAACAAAATGCAAATGTCTTAGAAGCTGATTCCACTAGTAGTAAATGTATTTCTTTGACTTTGAACTCGGGGTAATCCAATTTTTGGGAGAAAAGAGATTCAATTTAGGCTTGCCGATGGTACCAGATATACATATATATATATATATATATATATATACTAGTAATATGGGTCAGTGGCCGCGCTTCGCGCGGCCACACTTATGTTTCAGCATCTTTAATTACTTTTTTAAACATCCACACTTTAGAGCATTTTTAGTTTATTTTAATTTATTGTTATTTATCATAAAATAGTTACTCCATTGACTGGTGTCAGGTGTCAAGTCGTAATGCTGATGTCAGAAAATATCAGCATTTGAAGTTTCACAATTTTCGGAAACTCTACTGATCAGAAAGGCAAATTCAAACAGATCAAGTACTGCAAATATTACATGCAGTCAAAGTGACCTCTGGCATTGAACACCAGCAAATACCTACTAATGAATAACTTGAAACATCAGCTCACTGAGTAGGGTCAAAATCACGAAAATTGACTTAATTCAATGACGTTTTTAACAAATAAAATGGTAATGAAACAAAAATGTAATCCGATGGTCTTATACAGAATAGTTCAGGCTTGAATTTAAAAAAAAGTCCGACAGAAAAAGTTAAAAACTGGAGGAGTTATGGCATTTCAAAGTCAAAAAATAGCCAAAAATGCCAAAATCGCACACATTTTCAACCATTTTTCATGTTCAACATTATTGGAGCATAGTGCGCCTAATATATGTTGCACAACTCGCTGAGATCTATCCAAAAAGGTATCATATGCCAGGATATATTTCGAATCCAGCGTGCCCAAGTACCCCTCCCAAAATGGCATCACCCGTATATAATAAGATATATATGAGGACAAAAGTTGAGTAACCTCTATAGACCGCGGAGCGGCCCTTCGGGCCGCTCCGCGGTCAAAAATGTAAACAGATGAGCTGAAGTTTCACTTTTTGTTGCTCCCCATATGTCTGCTTTGTTCTGCTCCTAATTTCCCTTAACTATTTTGTACAATCTGATTAGCATATTGAAAAGGGCCACTGAACTGCAGTGGAAAAAACCACTGAATTTCGCGCAAAAACAAAAATGCAATTGACTTGGAAGCAGTTTCCACTAGTAGTATTTATATTTCTTTGCCTTTTTACTTGAGGCAATATCAATTGTTGCCGATAGTACCAGATATAAATAATTACGGTTCTATCTGAATTCCGGAACTTAAAGTTATCAAACTGTTATCAAATTGAACATCAAGAGCGCAAACGTGAATTGAAAAGAGGGGCCGGACTCAGACACCAAGCTCTGCTCTCTTCACGCAGACCAGTGCTCAGTTTAAGAAGCAAACAGTTGGCGCAAGTACTGAAGCAAAGGCAGAGGCAGGCAAGCCAGGGCAAGCTTGAAAGAGCTGCGATTGGCGGCTGCGTTCCTGCACGCTTCATAGGCATCCAGGTCCGCATGGTTGATGCGACAGAGCTCCTCTTTCTGCAGGCCACTCTAGGCTCAGTCCAGGCCCGCAGGCCAGTCTAGACGGGCACCTTGCAAGAGCCGTGACAACTGGATGGAGCGTGGCCGGTCTTGATGCGACGAAAGTAGGCCTGGAAAAGACTGTCATTGGCCGCCAGACCCTTTACCAGTCCCTCCACCGCCGCAGTATTCAGCGCCCCAGACAGGCCGTAGGCTTCTCTCCAGCTGTACTCCAGCTTGAAGCGGGTGTCCTGTCCACTGTTGGCCTGGACAAAGGGCGTGATGAAAAAGAGGGCTCTGGTATTAGTATGATTGAAGAGAAACCTTGTCCAGATCGAGGGCGTAGGTGTGGATGTCCGTGAAGGCAAAGCGAGGCTGTGAAGTGTAGGAGAGGATGCGGAAGGCGGGGTTGCCGTGGTCGGGAAGGACGGAGGGGCCGAGGAGCATGCTGCCCACAGCCTTCCCTCCCAGTGGGTCTCTGAGGAGGAGGATGCGGTCGGCGTGCTCGTGCCCGTAGACCTGGGGCAGGAGGACGTCGGCGCAGTAGAGCAGGGCCCTGAGGTAGGCCTGGTTGAGAGGCCGCTTCATCACCGTGTATCCGTCCCAGCTCAACAGATGGATGGAGGATGAATAAAGGGGGGGGCTTGGCGGAGGAGGAGACCCAGGCGGTACGTGAGCCTGGAGCAGAAGGCGGTCTCCAGCCTCGCGAGCCTCGTCGCACTGCTGGCGAAGCCAATTGAGCTGGCCGGCGGGGTCTTCTTCACTCAGCGCCAGCCTGCCAGCCACTGTGGGAGGGGAGGAGGAGGGAGAGTGGTAGAGGCGGGAAGGTGGAACGGATTGTAGAAGAAGTAGAGGTTGGTGTTGAGGCCGAGGAGGCGGACGCCCGGCTCCCCACTTAGAGGCATCTCATAGTAGCCTGATGAGTGGAAGGGGTGGAGGGAGTGGAGGGGAGAAAAGGGTGAGAAGAAGAGAAGGAAAAGAAGAGGAGAAGAGGAGGCGGCAGATGCCTGAGGAGCGCATGGTGTCCTGCGGAGGGACGTGGGGTGCCCAGCGGGTGGCCATGGCTGAGTAGATATGGGAAGTGTCGTCAAGGACATCGGGCGGGAAGGCGCCGGCGGGCCAGTAGTCGTGGTTGCCGAAGACGGGGTAGAATGGCGTGTTTGGCCAGCGGGTCTCGATCTCCGCCGTCAGATTGCCCAGCTCCCAAATCACATCTGCACAAACTCCTGCCCAGGCTCAGCTTTGCTGGCTTTTAGAAGGAAGTACCCGAAGCATTGTAGAGGTTATTGGGGATATGGGGCATGGAGTCCCCAGTCCATAGGATGCCGTTGGGGCTCGGTAGGAGTGCTTTGGCCTGGTCAAGGGCGGCAAGGACGAGTTTGCGCGGGCTATCGCAGCCATAGGTTCCGAATGAGCCCAAATGACGCCCCTTGCCTAGACCCATCATTGCTATCCTTTGTTATGCTATCCTTCGGTGTTATCATTCGGTGATTCCATGAAGACAGTGAGTGAACCAGGGCTGGAGGCATTGCGACGGCAGTGTCCTCCCAGCTGGGGTGGGATGCCGCCGTTGGTGGCGTACTCCTTGTCCCAGTGAAGGTCCGTTAGCTGCAGCAGCTGACCAGCCTTTACAAGAGGGGTCTTGGATGCAGCCACTAGCAGCAGGACAATATTGAGTCGCATGTTTCCCCTTCTACGACTGGTCACTGTGCAAGAAGGGACTTTATTTGCTCAAGTTGTGCGTATGAGTGGCCGCTTGTAATCTTTGCAACCGAAGCTGTACGTTTTTGTTTGTGCATTTCTAAGAGATATCCCATGAGAGAGTGGATTGGATCTGTGAGCAGATGTGGAGCAAAGACAGAGCAAGCGTGGGTAAACGGGAAAGCTGGATGTGCCAGGAATCTGCTAATTGGCGTG
Organism: Ptycholaimellus sp. GST1_10; assembly: GCA_030248095.1. Lineage (NCBI taxonomy): Eukaryota > Metazoa > Nematoda > Chromadorea > Chromadorida > Chromadoridae > Ptycholaimellus > Ptycholaimellus sp. GST1_10. The sequence continues at coordinate 45,487 of JASANA010007876.1, read as the reverse complement.
CTGTAGAATGCGCTGACTGAACTCCTGCAATGCAATAATTCACCATCCTTCCATCAATCATTCACTCTCCTTCTCTCCCCCCTCCCCGCCAATCAGTAATGGAATGGGACCTTGCGAAAGCGCGGGCTCCCCAGCAAGTACATCCAGCTGTTGCTAGCCGAATTCAGGGCAACGAATAAATTGGACACGTCTGCCACACACCTGGTCTCTTAGTAGTTTGACGCCTGGCAGTGGGAGGAAAGGTTTAGTGGAGTAGAAACTACACCAAGATGCCGATTTTTGGCGGAGTAAATAAGTCCGCTAACTTGAAAGTATAGCTGTAGTAGAGCTGAGGCGCGACAATTTCCAATATGCCAAGAAAGGTTGGTCCAATGTGAGTGAGGATGAATCTGAATGAAATGAGCAGGCTCTTTGGGCCAAACCTGGCTGGTAGGTTAACTTGAGTATGAGAAGTATGAGCATGCGATTGGTGCGGCGTATGTTGCGTTTCTTGGCTGGGCAGCCTCCGTAGATCTTGAACTGTAAGGGAGGTTGAGAGTGTAGACGGGGTTGTGGCAAAGAGTGAGTGGTGTTTGCGTGTGAGCGGGACGTATTGGGGTTGCTGGCGTTGTTGGTGAAGGAGGAGGCGCTAGGATTGTTGGCGCCGTCTCCTCTCCCAGCCTTCAGCCACAGCGACTGGAAGTGACTGGAACTGGCAGTGGGGTTGGGAGCAGAGCTGGAGGCCTTCTTCCTACAGCACATCTCTTCTGTCCACATCTTCCGATTCTCAAGGGAGAGATAGCCAGCGACCAAATGATGAATCCCTTCTGTCGTTGCCGGAGCATCAAAATGATGCTTGTGGTGAGAATAATGAGGATAGCGAAGGGAAAGGCGGAGTAGAGGAGGAGTACGCTGGACAAACGGTAGAACATTTCATAGTACCAGTTTTGCCTTTATTCAGAGGTAGATAGGAGAGTTGGATGAAATGAAGATGGTGACCTGAGGGAACTCGGTTGAACGAGGCTGGACCAGCAGTCCTGCCTGTGATCCCAGCAAGGGATCACCTCTAGTTCAAAGAAGCGGGGAAGCGAGTATAGGATGACGAAAAGGCTGAGCATGCTCAGAATTCGCCAGACCTGGCGCACACTTCTCAGCTCATCTCCTGGGCATTCTGATGAAAGCAACGCTGGATCGGTTGTTGATGTATCGATGGTGGATGAAGGGAAAACGCAGGGCCACAAATCGATCCACCGTCAGCGCCATCACCACCCAGAGCGGGCCCAGAATGGCAGTATAGGCAAAGCCGTAGGTGAACTGGAATAGGAGCCAGAGTTGGGGAGAGGATAGCGGGAGGCTGAAAGCGGGGCCTGAAAGATGTGGGAGAAGAAGCGGCCCTGGCCTTGACTGCTGCCCAGGAGGGTGGGCAGGCCGAGGAGCAGCAGGCCGCCACACAGCAGCAGAAAGTCCCAGCCCTGCCCTGTCAGGCTGTTGATAGGAGCGAGAAAGGGGGCGGGAACGGCCAGCGCGAAGAGGTAGATGTTGATGGCGGGACGCAGGCCTTGGCCAAGGAAGACCAGCATGGAGGCTGCGTTGAGTGACAGGCCGCAGCCCACCAGCACGACCATCAGCACACCTGGCAATCCAAGGCCTTCGGGGCTCCTCTCCATTTCGCCATGCGGAATGCTGGGGGACCTGAAACGGTGAAGTGGAAGCGAAGCTGGGGCTCCAAGGCAAATGTCATGTTCGGCGGCAGGTAGAAGTGACATAGCCGGAAACTGGACGGTGTTAGTTGATCATTCATCTCGCTTAAGATGTGTTTTTTAAGAGAAGCGAAAATCGCCCGGACATAATTTTTTTACCACCCCCTTTTTTATTGCAGGTTCTTAAGAGCCAGTTTTCGTAAGACATATACATAAACATTTACAAAAAAAGTTTTTTAATTGTTAGTTTTTGGCTGACTCCCTGAGCCCCCCCCCCCCCCATGACTTTCACCCCCCCCCCCCCCCCCCAAGGTTTCACCCGCCCCCCATGACTTTCACCCCCCCCCATCCCATAGGTTTCATCCCCCCCCCCCAAAGGGTCTATATTGAAAAATATTTTATTAGCTTAAAATGCTTCTCTTTACATATCTCGAAATTTAAACTCAAGGAATTTTCATGTAGATGACTAAATACCTACTTTTTTTTTACAAACATAGTTAGTCTATACCGGATGGCGGGCACATGCCTACCAGTAGTAGGGGCTTGTCCCCTACCAGGAGTACCTTTCAAGATTCCAACTAAAAAGCTTAGACGCATGCTCGTCCTCGACGAGGTCATGACTGTGGCAGTACCTACTAGTTAGTCTATACCGAGTTCATTGATGTTTTAAAGTGCTCAACTCGGTAAGGACTAACTATGTCCCTCGCGAGCCTTTAAAAAAGTCAGGTGGCTACGCCCTATATTGCGGTATAGACTAACTAGTAGCATGACAAACTCGGTATAGACTAACTATGTTTCAAAAAAGTAGGTATTTAATCATCTACATGAAAATTCCGTGAGTTTAAACTTCGAGATATGTAAAGAGAAGTATGTTAAGGCAATAAAAAAATTTTCAATATATATACCTTTGGGGGGGGGGGGGGGTGAAACCTTTGGGGGGGGGGGGGGTGAAACTCTTGGGGGAGGGGTGAAAGTCATGGGGGGGGGGGGGGGTGAAACCCCATTGGGGGGGGTGAAACCTATGGGGGGGCTCAGGGAGTCAGCCTAGTTTTATAAGTTCAATTAGGGGTCAATTACAAAATTGGGACTATAACTATTGTACTAAAAGAGCTATTGGAACTTTACGACACAAATTGAATCTATTTCCAAAAATTTCCAAAGAAACATGCTCCGGCAACATCCCATTGCCCTCAAGCTACGAAAACCGGTGCCAGATGTTTCTTAGCGAATGTGCTACAATGCACAGTACAGTCATAGACAAGTTTCAGGGGGTATCCGGGCTCTACAACATGATTTTTGCAAAAATTCACGAATGGTACTTTGATTTTTTTGAAAAAGTACCAATTTCTGATGATTAGTACTATTTTTAAGTTCTGGTCAAAGAATTCGCAGAAATCTTGTTGTAGAGCCCTGATACCCCTTGAAACTTGTCTACAACTGTACCCTGCGTCGAAGCACTTTCACTAAGAAACATCTGGGACCAATACGGATAGTTTCAGGGCACTGGGGCGGCGCTGGAGCAAATTTTAAATTTTTTTTAGAAATAGTTCCAATTTGTGTCGTACAGTTCTTTTAGTACACTAGTTCTAGTTCCAATTTTGTAATTCTCAGTTCATTAGTTTAAACTCGAATTTTGGAAATTTTTTTCATTCTTTACTTTATCAGCCATAACAAGCCCATTTCTGCGTAACAACTGCCAGAAATTGGTGGGGCTAAATAAAAACGTATGGTGTGGTGTATTACAGCAGGAACATAGCAAGGATCTCTTTGGTTGTGCACCGATCGGGGGAAAGGAGAAGGCGACAGGAACAGGTTTTAGGAGAGAATGAACTAGGCACCCCTCCGCTCACCTCATCAACCCAAGGTCACCGAAACTGGCTTAGGAAACGTCACAGCACTCCCGGGCAGCAAGGAAGAGGTGGAAGAGGATCACACCAATCATCTAGGGCAGGCAGAGGAACAGGGCCTTGGAACTAAGCTACAAGCACACTAATAGAGGAGGGAGAATCAAGTTGTCCGAGGCTAGTCCCAGTGGGCCATGTCATCCGTCGAAGCTCCCGACGACCCACATGATGACAGCCATACTGAGTCGATGCTTGAGCTAGAGTCGCGACAGTGTCTCCTTGTGAGGGATGGTCAATCATCCATTCTGTTTCTCAAAGAATGGTCAAGACACCGTAGTGGAAGAATTTCTTCTACCACCTCCCACGCCTAATGCTTGCCGTGTAGGGGACCTTCAGCAGTGGCTAACCAGGCTTTATCACCAACACACCTTCTCAAATGGCTAGAAAACAAGACGATTTGGATGGACTGGGGGGAATGAGCTGAGAGGGGGCCTTTTGTAGGCTGGGTGTTTTGGGGAGGGTGGAGGAGGTAGTTCAGACATGCGTAGGGGGTGTGGTTGGGATGGGCGTGGAGGAGGGGTGTCTACAGCACTGGCGGAAGGAAATAGTGCTGTCTTGGAGGGAGGCAAGCAACTGGACAGTTGGAAAGGAGCGGGAATTGACGGGGAGGGAGTTGGTGGTAGCCCTGAGCTGGCTGATGGCCAGGAAATGACAGAGAAAGTGGGGCCAGTGCAGCAAAAGGATGGGAAGGAAGGCGACAAAGATGCAGGCCATGTAGGGAGCGAAGCTGAATACATTGAAAATGAAATTTTCTATGACACCCCTAGGGTTAATGGCGGATTGTCAAAGTAGAATACATGAAATGAATGAAGAAATGAGACAATACGAATACGAATGAGACAATAAGAGAATGTGTACAGGAAGGCAAGAAGGAAGAGGATGGGAATAGGAGCTGGGGTGGTAGGGCATATGGAATGGGGGCGTGGGAAGGGGAGAAGGTGGCGAAGCGTTGTGGCAAGTGGAGTTGCCAAAGCCAGGCACTTCGTCAGCCTAAGCCGCCACCGCTCATTCCGTTTGCCGCTGTCAACCAACCAGCGCTTATGCATCCTATTTACTTCTTTCGAAATGCTTATGATCGCTCGGTTATAGAGAAAGAAAGGAATAGAAATGGGAAGAAAGATGGAAAGGAGTAGCAAGAGTAGGTGGGTTGTAGGCAAAGCAGGGAGTGGAGGGGGTGGCAGTCGAGTGGGCATGGAGGGCGGAAAGGCCGCGTTCCTCACGCCGAACTGGGATGCCCAGCTGCCTGGAACTCCTTCAATTCTCCACCCACACCCTGCCCTTATCATCCACCCACCACCTATTGATCCGAATTTTGGACACACGATTCTAAGTTCTCCGCCTTCCCCTTTTACAAAATACAGAAGACGTTTAGTGATCGAGTTTATCAAACTAGATAAAATTTTCAAAATTTCTGTTTTGGAAAACAAGAAAAGGGATAAGGATGTAAAGAATGCAAGTAGCCAATTTGGGAGGCGGAGAGTAGATGTCGTAAAGGTGTCGCGGTTGGAGAGAGGGAGGGCAAGGCACAGGGCAAAAGCTCAAAAGGGTCGCCGACTTTGTGCCACTTTTCTGCAACACTTGCCATGCCGCCCAACTTCATCGCACCTTACACTCTCATTTACTATCCTTTTCTTACTGTCCCTACTTGCTCTCCTTTAGACTCAGTTTGGATATTTACAGCAAAAACAGGAACTGCGGGTTTGAATACAGGGAAGGGGGAAATGATGCAAAAATGGAAAGAGGGAAGGAGGACCTTGGGAGATGCGTCTAGCAGGAGTTGGAGGGAGGAGTGCCTGGGCAAGGCGGATTCCCTCGGCTGCTCCCCTGCACCCAGCCTCCTCGGGCAAGCTGTCCGGGCAGACGGAAAGGAGGGGGAGCACCTGGGCGAAGGAGAGGCAGGGGAGGGAAGTCCCTGGGGCTCATGCCGAAGCCAGAGGAGTGCTGAATGCGAGGGGGCTTCTTGCGGTTGAGCACGCGGGCCTTCTCCATGCCCTTCCAATACTCCCGCAGCCACTCCACCTTCACTGCAAAGAACTTGTCCAAACCAGCCAGAGTGAACTTGGGTTCACACTCCTTGAACACCTCCACGATGTGGTCATTGGCATAGCACCCAGGCAACTCACCCAGGTTGTCTGGATGGCAGGCATCGTAGGTGGACTGGAGCCAGTTGGGGCTGTTGGGCAGGTCTACGGAGATGGAGCAAATGACCTGCTGTCTGAGGATGCAGCCCTGGTTGTAGAGGGGGCCAAGGTAGCGATAGGCCAACTTGAAGACCTTGTCCTGGCCGTGCTTGTAGCGGTCCATGTCGAACACCCACTCCAGCCCTCGGACATGCCCTTCATAGTCACCTACCACAATGAAGGCGTGGGAGAATCGCGTCGCGGTGACTGTGAAGCGGGGGGGCCAGGAGGTGAAGGTGGGGGTGAAATGCTTCTCTCACCCTGCGTTGGATCGGACAAGGCTGAAGAGAACCAATTTGGCCTTGTGGCCAATCTGGGCATCCATGGTCATGACCTTGACCTCCTCAAAGCCAGCGCAGGAGTGGGAGGATGGAGCGCAGGAGTGTGAAGGAGCGCAGGAGCGCAGGAGTGTGAAGATGGAGTGGGAGGCATCCTCCTGCTCGGAGGCAGCCAAGTTGATGAAGCCGATGCAATGGCATGAGTTGACGAAGGGGAAGAGAGGAAGGCTGAAAGAGGCACCTGGCAAGGAAGGCGGAGCCACAATGCAGTTGTAAAAGAGCTGCAGAATGTTGATGGAGGATGGGGGCAGTCGAAAGGTGGTGGTAAGGGGGATGTAGGTACAGAGGGAGGGATTTATGGCCTTAACGACGTCGAGGATGGAATGGGTGAGCAGCTGTCTGGCGACGCTGGCGCCGGCGGTGTAGGGTGGGAGCTGCTGTGAATCCCCAGCGAAGACCACGTTCTCCAGCTTGTCCCCGCCCTGGCCCATCACCCAGACCGCCTGATCTCTACTCACCAGGCTAGCTTTGTCTATGATCAGGATGGTCGGGTGCAGATGAAAGCTCTCCATCACCCAGTCCCGCATTTTGTCCATGGTAGAAAAGACTACCCGGGGACAGATGGCATTGAAGAGGGTGCAGTGGAAGATGAAGCGGGCGGCGCGGGCATCTTGTGCATGATGGCGATGTGCTGGGACTTGGTGTCCAGCTCCTCCATCTCCTCCTCCGTCTTCTTCTTCTTCTGGCCTAGGAGGTGGGTATGCACCATGAGCTCCTCATCCTCCGCCTCCAACTGCACCCATGCCGAAAGCTTACCAGTGACGCCTAGCTGCTGGAAAGGCTCTGGGGCGAAAGAGTAGTGGTTGGCGATGGTGGCATCGTCCAGGGAGTCCTCCACCTTTTTGAAGGCCGGAGGCAAAGTGCTTCCCTCCACCCACTTACCCTTCTCCTTCAACCTTTGCTCCTCCTCCTCCTGTCAGCAGAGATGGGTCTCAGAGGCCATGCGGAGAGCTCCGTAGAGGCACTGGTGCATCGCCTTATCCTCAGGCTGGATGTCCTGGGCAGTGGGGGACAGCATCTCCACTGCCTTCAAGTAGCTGTTGAAACCTTTATCGGCAGCGAAGTTGGTCTTGGTGATGAACAAGATGGTGTAGTTGTCGTCCACACCACGCTCAAGGAGCAAGCGGAGCATGGAGAGGGTAAGGACAAAGGTCTTTGCCCCTCCTGCCACCCCATCAATCACCACTATCCTACCCTTATTCTTGGCCAGGGAGAAAGAGGCCAAGACTCGGTTGGTGAAGGCCTGCTCTTGAGTGGGCGTAAAGTGGAACCGTTCGTTGATGAACGCGAACCAGACAGGGGACTGGGTGTCGTCGATGAGCTTCATGTTGATGGAGTATTTGCCGCTGTGGTCATGGTGGAGGGCAGGGAAGAACTGGAGGCCGGCATCCCTGAGTGGGGGCAGCATGGCATTCTTGGCCACAACGGACCTGTACTGAATGGCAAAGACCCTCTGGAAGTAGGCCAACTGGACGATGTCGATGTCCATGTCATCCCTGATGTCCGCCTGCATCCCCTTGCGCTGGAAGTCGGCGTGGATGATCTTGGTCCAGACGTCGCCCAGGGTCTGAGAGGAGGGAACCATGGTTACGATGCACTTCTCAGAGCCTGGGTCTGGCGCGGAGGATGAAGCTGAGGGCTCAGAAGCCGCAGGGGGCGCCTCGGGCTCCGCCTCTGCCTTCTTCTGGGAACGCTTCGACTTCTCCCTCTTTTTGGGAGTGTCTGAAGTGGCAGAGCAGTACCCAGAGAGGACACGGACCAAGACTGGCAGCTCAGCGCCTGCCAGTGGGGCGCCATCACCTCCGAGGATGTACAGAGTGGCGAAGGTATGCTTGGTGAAGAGGTCTGCCTGGTCTCGAGTCATCTCCACCTCCATCACCTCCTTCGCCTCCTCCTGCTGCACCTTGATAGAAAGTGGAACCACAGCAGCAAAGGAGGGGGTCCGGAGCAGATTGCGGTAGGCATCGTAGTGGAGCAGGGCTGGTGTCAGAGCAGCCAAGATGGCCAAGCGGATGGGCTCTGGGAGACCTTGGAGAGTATCTTCCAACTTGTTGGACCAGGAGGCATTGGGGCTGAGGCGCCAGCTGAAGCTGTGCATCGCGTGGGCAGCCTTGGGGGTGAAGATGCAACAGGACTTGATGTGGAAGAGCTGCGCAAAGGGGGAATGACGAATGGGGTGCTGATGGCTGGTGGGGAGGCGCCGAGCACGAAGGATGTAGATGAGGTCACCCTCCACCAGGCAATCCATTTGCCCTTTCCCTCCTCCATAGATATGGGTCTGCTCATCCAAATAGGCGAAACCATGGACATGATGGCGGGCAGCCTCTTCTCGAGCCTGGTTGAAGCAGGCGATCATCTGGACCTTCTCCTCCTGGCTGATGAACCGCCCCTTCCTCTTCTTGCCCTTCTTCTGCTTCTTGGGCAGTTTGTCCTCGCCCTGGCCAACCTGGTCATAGTCCGGCTCTTCCCCTTCCGCTGGCTCGGGGTTGTCCTTGTCCTTGTAGACGGTGGTGTTGTAGTAGGCCACCCAGGTGGGGCCGCGCTTGGCCTGCTTCCCATCCGCCTCCAGGTCCACCTGGCATGGGGGCGCATCCGGACCCACCACCAGCTCATTCTCCTTCTCCTCGAAGAGCACCTCATCGGAGGTCTCTGGGACTTGGCCCGTTTTGGCCCCTGGAGGAAGAGAGGGGGGACCTATGTCAAGGTCCTCCAGAGCATTGGCGTCAGCCTCCATGTTGAGCTGTCTGGCATTGCCAGGCAGGTTGTCTGCATGGGCCTGGCGACTGACGAGGACGACCCCAAAGGCCCCGGCCAGGTGGTCCAAGTGGTCATAGAGGAGGCCATAGGCACCGATCTGGAGCTTGACAAGTATATGGCACAAAGCGCAATAGGTGACCACGGAGCATTACACCTTCACATGTAGCAAAATTCATAAATTAAGGAAAACTTCTGCTGTGAGGGTGAACATTGCATCTCAAAAAGAAAAGTCTGTGGTTTCTCAACCATTTTCAAAAGTAAGCACAGATTTGGAATCGTTATATACGACTTGTGAATCAAAAAACCAAAGTCTTCTGTTCAATTATCAGCCGTTCAGCTGCTACTAATTATTGATGCTATTGTCATGCATGAAAGTTTGTCACTCAAGAGGGCAAGTCTGTGGTTTCACAACCATTTTCAAAAGTAAGCACAGATTTGGAATCGTTATATACGACTTGTGAACAAAAAAACTCAAGTGTTCTGTTCAATTATCAGCCGTTCAGCTGCTACTAATTATTGATGCTATTGTCATGTGTGCAAGTTTGTCACTCAAGAGGGCAAGTATGTGGTTTCTCAACCATTTTCAAAAGTAAGCACAGATTTGGAATCGTTATATACGACTTGTGAACAAACAAACTCAAGTGTTCTGTTCAATTATCAGCTGTTCAGCCGCTACTAATTATTGATGCTATTGTCATGCATGAAAGTTTGTCACTCAAGAGGGCAAGTCTGTGGTTTCTCAACCATTTTCAAAAGTAAGCACAGATTTGGAATCGTTATATACGACTTGTGAACAAAAAAACTCAAGTTGTCTCTGCAATTCTCAAGATTACAGGTGCTACAGCGCAAAAACTCTATATTGCAATTTTCAAGCCTTTCTACCCAAAAAAGTATTGTTTCAAATGCTCGGAAACCGGGTCTACCCCTCCAGATCTTCCTAAAATAGCATTACCTATCAGGAAAAAAAAAGTTTGTCCCAATCTGTTGAGAATTCGCCCATGGACAGCATTTCCAGAAATATATATATATATATATATATATATATATATATACCAGGACAAAAGTTTAGTAACCTCTATAGACCGCGGAGTGGCCCTTCGGGCCGCTCCATGGTCAAAAAGCTTTGTCTTGTCCACCACCCTGTCCTTCAATGCATAAAGATGGACCTTGGTGCCTAGCGGGGCCAGGATGGAGAGCGGGGTGCAGAAGTAGTGGTGGATGGTGGAGTGCATGTCCCAGTGGTGGAGGCTGTACCAGAAGGGAACCTGCTGGATTTGAGGGGGAACCTGGATGATGGGAGCAATCTGCTCAGGGGGCATGTCAAGCAGATAGCAGAGGCGGCAAATGGCCTTGGCGGAGAGCTGCATAAAGGCCATGTTGGGGGCCACTTGTGTGTCCAGGGGAGGCTGGAGGGTGTAGGCGCAGGACCTTTGCAGCACCTGAAATATGGTGCCACACCCTGGGGCCCTCTCCCTCTTTCTCAACACGCCATACGCCGACAAGTTTCCAAGGCGGCGTGCGGGCATTGTCTCTGTCTATGACAATCGGCAAAAGGGGGACTTGGGAGGGAGAGGGTCTGATGCATTACGAAAGTCCCAACCATTGACAGTCCTGGCCACACCGCTGGCCAGCTGGTCGCCCCTATTTTTTGTAAATTTTTTGCTTTGACTGCACCTTCCTCCTATCCCCCCTCCCCCCTCTTTCCCCTAGCTTGTAAAAGAACTGAGAGATAGGGGGAAGACAAAATGTGGAAGGGAAGGTGAAACGGGGAAGGGTAAAGGCGGGGGGTTTGGTACGTTACAGGAGGCAAGAGAAGTGGGGGATGTTTCGCCGCTGTGAAGGAGGTGGGTAGAGAGACCCTTGAGACTCCTCCCCCCAATACAGCTTACTCTATGCCAATACCCCTTTTCTTCTTTCTACACCTCAAAGCCTGGGGTGAGGTATATCCGGAAAGTCTAAGCTTAGTCAGGGTCAGGGAGAGCTTGGCTGGGGGTAGAGGGAGGCTTACTTGGAGAGTGTTGCAGTTTGGGAAATGGGCGTTCATGAAGCGGATACTGGTCCAGCCGCAGATCTCACTCATGCTCTCATTGGTGGTGGCCTGGGGCAGGGGGAGGGCAGGCGGCCCTGGTGGGGGCAGTAGGCGGGCAGGCCATCTTTGCCCCTCTGGCCATCGCCGGGCCACAGTTTGACGGAAACCTCGCGCAGGGAGGCAGGGGAGGAGACGGGGGAGACGGAGGGGGCAATGGGGGAGCTGGAGGCGCTGGAGATGGGGGCGGCACTGGGGACAGAGGGGGTGCAGTTCTGGCTCCTGGGGCAGCCCGTCGCCTTTATCGTCACCTCCAAAGCTGTCAGCGTCGACAGCAAGCTCAGGCGGCTCAGCAACGGATGAAACAGGACCCTCTACGGCGGCTCCTGCAGGGCGGGGTCCTCACACTGCTACACACCGGAGGTCTGCCGGCCATCCTCTGCCCCGTCTACGGGGGCGTCTATCACATGTCCACCAGCCGGTGCTTCATCACCTCACAGCATCGCGGGAGCATCTTGCTGGCCAACCTGGGGCTCCACCAGCATCCGAGGCTGTTTGAGAGTTGGTGGCTGATCTACTTTGACCTGGGAGTGGATCTCTGCGGGCCTCCAAGGCGGAGCAAGTGGCCTGCTGAGCTGCAGGCCCCAGGATTTCTCCAGCATTGGCAGGCCCCGGGGTGGGGTGAGTGGCGGCAGTGGAACCTGGCCATTGCAGTTGCTCCTACTTTTGCTTTTGTTGCTCAGGAGAGAGAGAGAGAAGTGTACAGACGGTCTGCAATGACATGCTGGTGGGCTTCTACTACAGCACTCAGGAGTTCTTCCAGTACTTCGACTGCCACTTCCACCACCCCTGGAAGACCACTGGGCTTGTGGCAGTGACTCTGTGGCGGTGCGAGCAGTGTGTGCAATGGCTGATGCGGGAGCTAAGCTGGACAATCAACCACGCTGAGGACAAGCACTGGGAGTACAAGGCCAAAAAGGCAGTTGGTGGGGTGGGGGAGAGGTGAGAAAAGGAGAGGGAAGTTGGAATGAGTGCAGGAGGCCACAAGGCTGCGGGTGAAGGTGGCCCAGGAGACCTGGGACTGGCAGAACGCGGAGCAAGACCTGCATGAGCTGCAACGAGATGTCCAACATCTGCGAGGGATGCTGTGTCAGAGGGGAGCCCACGCCCCAGATGACACTGAGAAGGTTCACCCTCCCTTGGCAGTTTTCTGGGAAAAAGAAAGGGAAGGAGGAAATTGGAGGTGAACAAGGCCTTACGGATGAATTGGGCAATGAAGCTGTAGGAGGCTAGGGTTTCGCTGCCTGCTACCTTTCATTTTATTCCTACTTTATTGTGATGTTTTCTTAGAGATGATCAATAAGTTTGTGTTCAATTTTTAAAAGTTTGTCCACCTAGCCTGCCACTAAATGTTTCTACCTTGTCATGTTACCCTTTTCAGGCTTCCTTTTCACCTGCCCATTGTAACCCAATCCTTGTCGCATATCGTTGGGAGGCCGTAACTTTGATAAACTCACAGCTCCCAATCGAAAAACAAGATTAAAAGCATCAACACCCAAAAAGAAGTTTGGTTGGTGAAAAGTTATTCTAATGGTCCAACTCGCATTTATTATGAAATGGCCAGCCTAAAAAAAACGTTACCAAATGATTACGACAGGCTTGAAAACTCTTTTTCTTATGTGTTCGGGCTTAAAAAGTCACTGTGCACAGGCTTTGGGCTACTTTTAAAAAGAGGTTTTAACCATAAGCCACAGCCTTTGCTTATGTGTTCAGGCATGAAAAGTTATTTTAACAAATGGTGGCAGCTACAAAAAAGGGTTTTAACAATAAGCACAGCACTTTTGCTTATGTGTTCAAACTATTTTACCCTTTTAAAACTTGCTTTCACGTTACGAAGGTAAAGGGAAGTGCACCATGCTCAAGAGACAGAACTTCACTCTAATTCAAAAAAAACTTTTAACCAATAAGGTGGTGGAGGGCAACACGCCGGGCAGCCGTGCATCATTACCCGGGAGCTTGATGTGGCTGGGCATGCACTAGGCTGCCGCGAGGGGTTCTGCCCCAAAATGCCTGCCTGCTCGCAGGGCACGAGCACTGCGAGTGGGCTTTGCAGGCCTTTCAGAGTCTGCCAAGGGCATCCTCCCCTCCATGGCCCCGCCCTGCGGTGGCCAAAATTTTGAAAGCCTCACTGCTTTGGCGGTGAGGCCAAAAGTGGCTGGCAAGAGAGGGAGGGGGTATGGGAACTGGAGGCGGTGCCTGATCGGCTGACTTGGGTTGGAGAGGGCGGCGGAGTGCTCCTTGCTTGCTGGTATCCAAGGGCCAGCGGGACGCCTCTAGGGCCAATGGAGCTGGCGCTTGGAGGGCATGTCAAAAGGAGCAATAAGCTGGCGGGGGCCTGGGCCAGGAAAGTAGAGCCATTTTGTGTAGAAAGGCGACAGCGTACTGTCTACAGGCAAGTTGAAAAGGAAGAAGGAAGGAAGGAAGGGAGGAAGAAGGGGAGGAAGGAAGGGGAATAACGGAATGAAGGGAAGCGGCCAGTGGTGGCCCCAGTGACTGGCTACCTAGTCCACGTCGGAGGAGCTGCCGCTGGAGCTGGACCCACTCAGCTGGATGCTGGCGCCCAGGGCAGATGCTGCTCGGTGGGTGGAGGGATGGGCAGGGTGCTCGCCTTCATCCTCCTCCTCATCCTCCTCTCCTACTTGCCCTGGCTGTAGGCGAGGGTAGGCAGGGAGCAACCGATCATGGTGGGCAACCCGATGGATGGGCTTGGGGCCTGAGAAGTTGATGGCCATGACGACGTAGAAGCCGCTGGTGTTCCAATAGAACTTCTTGTTCTGACCCTTGGGAACCTGGCTCCTGGTCTTGGAGTGCTGGGCCTTGCCGAGGTTGGCAAGGGTGAGGGCGCAGATGGAGGAGAGGTTGTAGGTGAGGTTGGCCATGAAGTCCCATGCAGGGCGCAGCTGTGGCTCCACGGGCAACGTCATGGCCTCTCTGGGCCATGTAAGCTCTCTGCCCAGCATCAACTTTGCTGGCGAGTAGCCTGTGCCTGTATGAGGGGTAGAGCAATAGGTGAAAAGGACCTGGGGGAGGTACTCGTCCCAGGCATCTGGGCTCAGATTGGTGACAGCTCAGAGCAGGGCAATCAGAGACTGATTCAAATGCTCCATGCTGCCCTGGGTATTGGGCTGGTAGGGGGTGGAGCAGGAGTCCTTGATGCGGAACTTGGCCAAGAAGGTGGTGAAGATGTTGGAGGTGAAGTACCAGGCTCCGTCATGCACCAGCTCCCACGGCGTGCCCAGCCGTGTACTGGAGGAGTGGGCGGCTGTACTTGGGCATCTGCTAGTAGCTGTCCGCTTGAAGGAATATGAGCAGCGCTCGCACCACCTCCTAGACACACTAGGCTCAGCAGTCCCAGCAACAGCCAGGGAAAGGTTCCCTGTCTTCCCACTTTCTCCCTCTCGATCCATTGAGGGGGCAAAGCCAGCGGTGCTGACTCAGCTTCCTCTGATGAATGTTGCCGCATGTCTGAGCTGGGCAAGGAAGCATCCTGAGAGACCTAGCTGCTGAACTGCTCATTCTGCTGGGCATCCGCAGGATCCTTGCCTCTCAGCTGTGCTTCGGAGTGATGCTGGAACCAAAGCTTCAGATGCTCCTCGTCCCTGTAGCAGCCTTGGACCAGGCCAAGGAACTCCTTGCACAGGCCACTGGGCTCCTGCTCCAGACACTCCTCCTGGAGCGACAGCAGAGCCTGAGTGTCTCTAGGCATCCTGGGTGGGCAGGTGTTGTAGAAGTCCTGCATTGGCTGGCTTCCCAGGTTGGCCTCATCCAGGGACTCATACATCACTCTGCGCCATCTCATAGACTGGCGCTTCAGAATGCCTCTTGAAGGCACCCGGGCGGGAAGGGTCCTGGGAGTGGAAGGGAGGGGGACTTCTGCTTGTCCTTGAAGAGCGAGCTGGCCATCATCCGCGACCTCATCACCGGCGTCAGGTTCCAGGTCCACTCCTTCCTCTCCCTCTCTTCCTGCTCCTACTCCCCGCAGTGGCAGAACTTCTGGGTCATCGATGGCGGTGGAGGCTGGTGGGGGCTCGTGGAGGATGGGAATGAGGTCGGCAATGTGGCGGCGCATCAGCTCATTGTGTTCGCCACCTCCTTTCACCTTCCGCCTCACTAGCACCATTGCCTCCTGAGGCTCCAAAAAGCGTGAAGGCAGCAGCTCTACTAGGCAACCTAGCTTGAAGGAATGCCTAGGAGCATTGTCCTTGCTGAGCCACACCAGCTCTCCTTCCATGGGCTCTCTCTGAGCCTCACCCTTCCTGGGCTTATAGAGGTTCTTGCGCTCTTTGATCAAGACTTGGTGCAGGTTCTCCTTGAACACCTGCCAGAGCTTCATCAGCTGGTGCTCGTACACCTTCAGTGCCTTTCCCCTCGCTCCGTAGAGTTCCTCTGGGTCCTTCACCTCATCGTCCCAGTCTGGAGGGAGGATGAGGTTGAGTTGAGGGTGGAGGAAGTGTGCAGGGGTGATGACAGAGCTGGACTCGCCATACGTGAAGAGGGGGTGACAGTTTATGATGGCCTTGGTCTGCACCAACAAGAGCATCAGCTTGTACTCCTTCAGCTTTCCCCCTTCTGCCAGCCTCTTTAGCACCTTTGCTGTCAGCCCCACCATGTTCTCCACTGAGCCTGCAGATGCTGGGTGAGTAGGTGGGATGGTGCGGAGGCGGATGTTGTATTTGGCAAAGAAGGATGTGATGGCCAGGTCATTGGCCTTCCATTCGCCAGAGCTGGCCCTGCTGAACAGGGACTTGGTGGCCCAGAGAAGCGGCTTGGCATTGTTGCAGTAGACCTGCCTGTGGAAGCCAACCCTGGCCATGATGGTGGCCAAGCCATTGCCAATGCCCTGCCCTTCCAGGTCTGGGATGAGCTGGAGAGCCACCGCACGCACCACCTGGCAGAGATACACCAGGATGTACCTGGTTCTCTCCACCATCAGCTCCTTTGCCTTTTTGTACTTCAGATAGGGCTCCAGCTTCTGCTCAGGGTCTCAGTAGATCTGGATGTAGACTATCGGCCCTTTCAGGTCAATGGACATGTGCTGCATTGCACAGGCACTGTCAAAGTGCAGGGCTGGATATGGGCGGAAGCAAGGGGAGGCGAATGGCATTGCCTCAAATCTCCTGCAGATGCTGCACAGCCTTATGAAAGACTGCATCTTCCGAATAGCACTAGTTATCCAGTAACGCTTCCAGAAGAGCCCTGCCATCACTCTAGTTTTCAAATGCCCTGCCAGTTTGTGGAAGTGGAGGACAAGAAGCATGGTGAAAGGATGGTCATTCAGCAGGAGCAGAGGGTGTTTGGTGTCCACAGGGACATTAGCCATCGCCAGTCAACTTCAGCAGCAAAGGAGGCCAGACTCACCAAGGAACAGGTCCAGGTCCTGGACCATGTTCGCATCTGCCAATGGCAAGCATCCTTTCTCCTTTGTGAGGACGGAGATGACCAGTCCATAGGCCTTCATCTGAAGGTGGTGGACCCAGAGCTCATCAGAAGCTTCCTTCTCATCTGCCATCACTGCTGCCGTCCCTGGATTAGGCATTCCTTTAGCCTTCCTCCAGGCTCTACGTATATAGGCAGTGATGCATAGAAGGGTAGGGAGACCTTCCTTGTGGAGGTCCTGCTCGGCCTGCATGTGGAAGGGGCCATGGAAGCTGGGCTGGATGACCAGCTTGCACATGGTGTTCACCATGATGTGGTACTCCAGCCCAAAGCTCTTCTCCTCCTGCTTCCACTCCAGTGAAGCCATTCCGTCCACCTTGTGAGCTGGAGGGTCCCAGTTGGGGAACTGGTTGGCCTCGCCCTGGACCCAGCTGGGGCCATAAAACCAGAGGTGGAATTTGTCCTCCTGCAGGTAGTCTGCAAAGTGGATGCCCCTGGAGGCTAGGTCAGTGGGATTGTCCTCACTGAGGACGTGATGGAGGAAGAAGTGCACTGACTCCTGCAGGCTCCGAATGCTGATGATCCGGTTGTGGACATAGGTGGTGGGTCCACATCTGAGGTGGATCTGCTGGAGGGCGATCATGCTGTCCGTGTAGACACGCTTCTCCACCATGCCAATGGAGGCCGGCAACTGCTTTTCCACGAAGTGCAGCAGCCTTGCTGCTTTCTCCACCGCCAAAAATTCCAGCTTTGGAATGTCCTCCAGCTGACCTGGGTTGGGAGAGGCTTTGGATAGGAGCAGTGTGCAGTAGGCGCTGCTGGAGATCTCGTGGCAGTTGCCATGCTTGTTAAAGATGCCGATGGGGATGGGGTGGGAGGAGCTGGATGCGAAGGAGTAGGCATAGCAGCAGCAGCCATGCACCTGTTTGCTTGTGTCCGTGAATGCCAGCAGCCTGATCTTCGATGTCAGGGACCAGGCTGCCCTCCTCTGGATCTTCACCGAGGGCAGTCCTTCCAGGTCTTCCAGCACCTCCTTCCACCAGTCCTTGAACTGGGCAGTGACAGAGTTGTCCCAGTCATAGCCATCCGCCTGGATCTGGCTGAAGAGGAGCTTGGGGAGGATGATGATGGGCAAGTGTAGGCCGTGCGGATTGAAGTGACGAGCAAACGTCTTGATGATGGTCCATTTGGTGCAGGGCCAGAGGGGGAACTTGATGTCTGTGTGGCCAATGTAGAAGGTGTCGAGGACGATGTCCCAGCCAACACCCAGCACTTTCATGCCTTCCATCTTGCCCTTCTCCTCCTCAGAGAGGCTGACGTTGAAGACCTTGCTGTTGCTCATGAACTTGCGCAGGTTCATCTTGGCCACCTTGAAGATGGCCACCGCCTCTCTCTTCTTGCGCAGAGCCTCAGAGATGTTGGATGCACTGAAGGCAATGTTGTCAACATAGATGAGTAACTGGATCTCTTTAGCCAGCTTGGAGCCCTCCTCCATCAGGAAGGAGTTGATGACCACCTGGAGGACGGCAGGGCTGGACTTGAAGCCAAAGCCCATGCGGGTGAGCCTCAGGTAGGAGTAGTTCTCAAAGCCCAGCAGTTTGGTGGGGTCCCGGAGCCATATGAATCTGGCGAGATCTTTGTGCTCTGGGAGGAGGAGGATTTGGAGAAATGCCTTCTCCAGATCTCCCACCACCAGGATCTCCAAGAAGTGGTAGCGGAGGAGGATTCCCATCAGGGAGCCCAGCAGCTGTGGCCCAGTCTCCAGCAGGTCATTGAACGTGGTGTTGGGAAGGACTCAAGCTGTCGGGTCCAGGACTGGGCAGCACTTGGTGTGCTTGGAAGTGGATTTCTCCACTGGGAAGCAGGGCAGGTAGAACACCTGTCGATCCTGCCTCTCTACCTCCTCCAAAGGCACCTCCTTGGCATATCCAGCCTCTACCATCTGTCGGATGGAGAGGTGGAAAGCATCCCGGAGGTCTGTCCGCTTGTCCAGCTTCCTGCAGAGGCTGTGCAGGCAATTCAGTGCCTTGTTCTTGCCATCCCTGGCTCCATCGGGGAACCTTCCGTCCCTGAAGGGGAAGGGCACCATGAAGCGACCTCCGCTGTTGCACTGGAGATCCTCCTTGAAGCATTGTAGGGCAGCAGCATGGGCATCCTCCTAGATCTCTTCCTCTGTGAGGCCCTCAGACTCGAGAGTGTAGAGCTCCTTGAGCTCTCCACTCATGCTCACATTGACGAGCATGGTTGCTTCTCTCTGCTTCTTCCTTGAGAGCATCACCTCAAGCTGGGGTGCTCCGATGAGGAGCTGGCCAACGGGGGAGTTGTTGACCAAGAGGAGGGGTGAGATGTTGGCCTCTCTGAACATCTTGCCCAGGATGAGGCCTCTGACGTCCAAGCCAATCAGGATGTGCACCGGCATGTACGTGGAGCCCAGCTTGGGTGGCATGTTCTTGATGGCTGGGAACTCAGCCGCAATTGCCTCCCACTTGTCCGGCGAAAGCGAGGGCAGCATCTTGGTGGGCAGATGTCCTCCAGGGCCCTGGCCTTGAGCTCCATGCTGAAGCCATTGGCTGTGCGCAAGGGCAGGCTCATGATCGTCATCCTGTGCGGCTGATGCAGTGACTCTCCAAAGACACCCACATTCACTGCCTCCTCTCCTATCACAGGGAGGCCAAGTAGTTCAGTGGTGTACTTCTCGATGCAGGTGATGTGCAAGCCAGTGTCCAAGAGGCAGTTGACGTTCTCCGTGATGGAGCTGTCCTGCACGTGGGACGTGGCCACTTCAGCATTGAAGCGGATGACAATGGCCTTGTTGCAGTTGCTGAGGGTGTCGGAGTAGTCAGCCACTGATTCCATTGTCGTCGTCATGGCCATCGGCAGCAACGAACCACCTCCAGGTTGCTTCCCTCCTTTCTTCCCTTCCTTCTGCCAGGCATCCTTCTTCTGAGGCTTGTGCTGAGCGGAGGATGGGCGGGAAGAGGAGGGATAGGTTTTTTCTGCTGCTGTCATCCTTGCAACTGGCATTGGCCCTGAGAATGTTGCTGGGTACCCTGTTGTCTGCCGGCAGGCGAGTTGTTGGAGAAAGCAGCATAGCAGAGGGTGGAGTGGTGGCTGGCACTGTTGCAGTTGCTGCAGTTGTTCATGAGTGCAGTTCATGAGGCAGTGGTAGGAGCAGTTGTACTTGGTGATCTGATCCTTGCACTGCTTGGCACTCTTGAACTGGTCACAGTCCACTGCCTTGTGTTGCTGCATGCAGATGGAACAGCTCTGCTCCATCTTGCCTCCTTGGCCTTTACTGGCATCCTTCGCTGTGGAGATGGAGACAGGAAGGATGGAGGGCTGGGAGAAGAGCTGCTTCCAGGAGGGCTGCTTGTGGCGAGTGGAGGATGTGGAGGTGGAGGGGGAGGTGGCCTCCGTGGTTGTGGCCTGGAGCAGCACGCTCTTGTTGTGCTGTGCTTCCACCTCCTTGTTCAGGATTTGAATGTGGTCGTAGAGAGTGACCTGTTGGGACAGGAGCCCCTGGTTGGTCAGTTTCTTTGCAACCACATTCGCAACGTGGTTGCTCAGCTTCTTCATTGTCATGCCAACAAGAAACTGGAGCTGGGCCTCCTCCATCTGGCACTGTTGGGCAAGGAAGAGGTAGAGGTTCCAGAGTTTGTTGCGGAAGGACTCCAGGCCCTTGAAGTCAGCGTTAGGGAGGTTCTGGATGGAGTTGAGGGCCTCCTGAACGTGGGCCATGGGGTTGTTGAAGGTGTCTTCCAGGACCCTCATGGCCTGGTCATAGCCGCCTTCCATGTTCTGCAGGGTTTTGATCTTCTCTGCAGCTGAGCATTTCAGAGCCTTTGACAGATAGATCATTTGAGTGGCTGGATCTTCCACTCTCTGATCGATCCAGAGGCTCCAGTGCTGTTTCCAGGTTGGGTACTGGATGTAATCCCCTGAGAACAGGGGAAGCTTGAGGGGTGGGAGGTCTTGTAGACTGGCAGCACCAAGCTTGTGGGCAATGTGCTCCATGATGCTCTTCACGATTTTCATGAGGCCATCAATGGAGACCTGGCCAGAGTTGCTGGCCACATTCTCCAAGGTCCCGCCATCCATCATGGAGGACTGGGGAGGTGGCGGTCTGCTGCTTGTTCAAGCTCCCTCCTCCTGTCTCCCTCCCTCTCCCTCCAGTGACACCAGATTGATGGTCACAGATGGCTCGTGGCCTCCTTGAGGCTGTTGAGGAGCAGGGCGGGAGTGAGGCATGGGGCGAGTGAAGAGATCTGCCCAGCTTCTGCTGCTAGGTGTAGATAGGGAAGAGCTGGGCTGCTGAGGCTGGCATGGAGAGGCAAAGAGGTCTCCAGCCTGTCTCACTCTAACAGGCGGTGCGATGGGAGCCTGATAGGGATTGACAAAGGGTGCTGGAGGGGTGATGCCAGACGGTTCCTGAGGGGGGACTTGATTGCGGAGCTGCTGCATGAAGTTGTCCAGCTCCATGTCCTCCTGCTGTCCGTTGACCTGCTGTCTCTGTGCCTGGGCCTGTTTGTGCTACGCCATCATCTGATACTGTGGCACCTGCCTTGCCGTTGTCGCATTTGTAGTGGCAAACTGCCATGGGTCTTGAGTCCCTGCTCTTTCTTCCACCTCCATACCTCCTCCTCCCAGCCATGGAGAATGAGGAAGAGTGTTTTGAGGTGGTGGCAGAGCTTGCAGGGGACTGATGTGCTCGTGTCCGCAGATGGATGTGGTGCGTAGGTGGGCAGCGAGAGCATCTGTCTCAGACTGGAGCTGAAGAGGAGGAGCTGGAGCCTGATGATGGGGCATTGCTGTACTGGCATGAACTGGTCCACTTCCCGTCCAGCTTCTGGAAGGCTGCGGCCATGTTCAGCAGCTATGACTTCGGCTCCTTGTTGCACTGCCAGGGCTCCGGCCTGGAGTTCCTGTGCAACTTCAAGACCCTGTCCTTCCTCCACCCACCAATCTTCCTGCCTGTCCAGGCCTCGCTCATGCATCATATCTCGGATTCCATTGCACCAGGTCATGCATGTTTGGAAGTGCCTGGGCTCTTCGAAGAGTTGGCGTTGGAGTGTGCCTCCTTGGCTCCTGGAGCAGAAGTGGAGGTAGGCAGAGTCTGAGTGGGCTCGCCTTCTCCTGCCTCCCTCCCATTCCTCTGTCTCCTCCACAGAGTGCATCATTGCATCCACGGCCTCTGTGGCCTCCAAGGCCTGGGTGGCAGATGCGGCTGATGCCATGGATGCATTGGCGGGGGCGGCAGTCACCGTGGAGACATCCCTGGAAAGGGTGGATGAGGGGGGAGGAGTTGGATGACGATGGAGCTGTGGGGCCACTGTTCCTGTAGGGGCCTGAAGTGTCTGGGGGCCCTGTTGGCCCGTGCCAGGAACCAAAGCTCCTGGGGCTGCAGCCCATCCAGATGATGATCTCTGGGATGGTGCCAGAGTTGGAAGGGTCACCAGAGATGAGTAGGGGACAGTCTCTGGCACCACCAAAAAGGGCGGCAGGCCAGGTGGAGCTGGCCTTCCTTCAATGGCTCTCGGGGGGTCGAAGTGAGGAGGCCTGAAGGCAAAGGGGTTCTGGAGATGCTGGCCTGGAGTGTTTCCTTTTCCCCTCTGCATCAGATGAGAGGCGGGAGAGGAGGGGCAGCTGTGCGGTCCAGAACTGTAGGATGGTGGTGGTGAGAAGAGATGAGGAGGTGGCAGCCAGAGGTCAGGCGGGAAGGGGATGGGTGCTCCTATCTCACCTCTCTGTGCCATCTGCCCATATTGATGTGGCACCACTGCAAGAGAAGGGCTTTGGGGCCTCTGAATCCCCTCCTGATAGTTGATGTCCAGCAGAGTCTGCTGCATCTGTGGAGGGGAGCTGTGAGGGCATATCAGAGGGCTTCCATAGGCCGTCCTTGGGGGCATTGTGCAGCCCGCATGAGGTGTCAGAGGGCATACAAGATGTCCAGGTGGATGCTGAACCAGAGCTTGTCCACCGTCAAGTTGCCCTTGGCCTCCTTGGAGACTGGCAAGAGGCAGCACTTGGCCACCTGTGGCTAGAGAGCCCAATGGGCAAGGAACAACTGCTCTTTCCCTCTGCTGGCGAAGGGTGGTGGATTCCAGCCCTTCCTCCAGAGGCAGAGGAGGAGAGGTTGCAGGGAGAGCCAGCTGTTGTTCTTTGGGGCTGCAGGGCTGTGTTACTCCTGTGCCACGAAACAGCAAAGCCTCATCCACCTCAAAGGCCACTCTGCCTGCTTCTTTCATCATGGCTTCCAAGGCCTTGATCTTCTCCGCTAGGTGAGCCATGTGGGTGGTGACCTCAAGGTGCTCCTCGGACCCAGGTTTCAGGGAGTCCAAGTAGTCCCTCAGGTGGTAGAGCTCAAACGTTGCCCACAAGTACTCCTCAGAGATCTCCTCGTAGGCGAGCACCTTGTCCTGAGACTCCTGCGGTGTGGCTGAAGAGTCTTCTGTTGAGTCCATAGGAGGTGCAGGACACCAAGTCTCTGTCCACTGAGGCCCCAGTTTAGGACCTCCTGCTGTTGCTCCTTGTTCAACTGGGCTTCCTCCTCCCTTCTGCCTTCCAGGGGTCGCCTCTCCTCCAGCCTCTCCTGCTGAGTGCACAGTCAACAGTGACTGCTCTTGGCTGGCTGGAGAGAGTTTGGAGGCAATTTCCTGGTAGGCGAGGAGGCACTGGTCTTCCAGCCCTTTGGCCAGCTCAGAGCCCAGGACCTGGGTTGCTGCGTCACAGTAGCTGGCAATGGTGGAGGGTTCAAAGGTGCCCTGAATGACAAGCTGAACCATCAGGTTCTGCCAGGTGTACCCTTCTCGCTGGGCGCACTGGCAACAGCAGTAGTGGTTGCCACACAAAAGTGGCGCTGAAGTGCTCCATTCCTGCTGCATGGTCTCCTAAGAGGCCATTGGTAGCTTCATCCATTGTACAGGGTGCACACAAGGGTTGCATGCAATCCCTGCACTGGATGACCAATTCACTGGGAATTGGCCTTCCACATCTTCTGCACTTGAGCTCTTCTGCGCTCTGCATTTCTGCTCAAAGATTCATTTCTTAGCAAAATGGCTGTGTGGAAGGAATGCGTGTCCCTAACATGCCTACAGCTCAGGCTCAGTCTCTCTATCCTCTCTGCGATTGGGAAGTTTGGGGGTGCTCTCTCTCTCTTCTTTCTTTACTCTCTCTCTTTCTTCAGGCTTTACTTGATTGAGACAAGTTGTTAGTCAATGAATTGCGACAAGAAGCAAGATGTCGATTGCTGTTGTGTGGGGAGGCAGCGGATAGGATGCTATATTTTCTAAACCAGCAGACTGGCAACTACACTAGGGCAGCACTACTGGTGGGCAAAGGAGTGCAGGCACTCCAACAGAGCCTCCCGCATGCTAAGGAAGGGGAGGTTTGGGGTGGAGGAAGGAGGGGGGAGTGTAGAAGGTGCTGGCCCTGACTACACGTCTTCTGGACACAGCCCATCTGCCTTCCAGCTGGGGCTCTGCCGCCACTCCTGCCACAGAGACTGGGGGTGGCTTCGGCTTCGTTCCCCATGGGAGCCGTTCAACCACCTGCTTGAAGAGGTGGATCCATGGGTGGGGTCGAGCTTCAAGAAGGAGCCTTTGTCAACATGCAGTAGAGTTGAAGGTGCAGGGTAGAGGTGCAGTGCTGATTCAAGAAGAGGTGTGCAAGAGACGTGTGAGTGGTGTGCGAGAGAAAAGGGAAGTTTGTTTGGGTACCTTCCACTTTCCCTGCAATGTCTCTTGGGACGCCTGCTTTGGTTGCCACAGCTGAGGATGAGGACTGGGAGGACGGCCCTTTAGGGAGGCCTTTGCCACTGTGCTGCAAAGGGTGAGTTTGGAGACCCTGAGTTCCTGTGATGCGCAAGAGACTGAGGGTGGTGGAAGGGGGGAAGGGGGATTTGAGGGCCACTTTGGTGGTGACCTTGGCGGCAATGGAGATCTCCACGTAGTGGCTGATGGCATGCGTCTCTGTGCCCGTCTTCACCACCCTCTTCTCCTCTGCCTTCAGCTTGGCCTCCTCCCTTCCTTCCTCTTCAGTTGCCTTGTCTGCCTTGGCCTCAGCAGCAGCTTGGTGTTGCTTGGCCCGGTTGATGGCATGGTCGGCGCTGGAGGTGTGGAAGTGGAAGGGAGGGAGGCCCACAAACTTCTGGTTGATCAGGGTGACATGTTCATAGATCTTGGTGAGGGCCTTCCGATGGGCAATGTTGGTGTCCAGCTCCTTGATTATGTCCAGGTGCTTCTGGTGTGAGAGCTGGGTTGCCTCCCTTGTCGCCAACTCTGCCTCCAACTCCATCAGGCACTCCTGTTGATTGACAGTGCCGGAGAGGATTTGTTGGAGGTGGGCCACCTCCTGCATCAGCTGCTGGTTCTGGGCTGTCAGCTCTGAAACCTGCAAACTGAAGGGGTGACCCTGCGGCATCTTCAGGCTCTTGTAAAGGTTGGAAAGGCATCTTCTGGCACCTTCAAGGTCCTTGCCAAGGTCCTGGTTGTAGTTGCAAAGCCTTTCGTTCATCTTGTAGACCTCTCACATGTCCTGAACCTCCTTCTTCAGGAGGTGCCTCTCCTCTTCAGCCTCCTGGCACATGTACTGGAAGGTGGAGATGATGTCCACGCAGTGTCTGTGCACCTCCTCCACTTTCATCAACCTCGCCTCAAGGTCTTCCTGCCCTTCCTGCCCTGCCAGATCTCTTTCTGGCATCCACTTGGGGAGGCTGTGAAGCTTCACAGCCTCCTGCCTACAGCCACTCAGATGGGATAAGATGCCTACCCAAACGACACTGGAGACCTCGTCCACAAGTGGGGGCGGGAAGGGCTCCTCCTTCTCCTCCTCCTTCTCCTCCTCTTTCTCCTTTGCCTCCTCGGGCACCGGAGCCGCCATCGTCAGAGCAGAGGCTTCCTTAGCCTCCTGGGGGGTGGGCGGTGGTGGTGGAGGGATGCTCTCCAGAGCGCAGTCCGCCCGGCACTCCAGAGCCATCGGAAGGGGAGGTGGGGGACGGGGTGGGGAAACCGACTTTGGGGGTGGGGGAGGGGGGAAGGAGGGAGGAGGGGGTGCGCGGCATTCCAGTTGTGCCTTCCTCCACCCCCCTCCATTGGCCACTGGCTTTGCCATCTCCTTCATGGTGCCTTTAGAAAGGGGCAGGGTGGCGGGCCGCAGGAGAGGGGGTGGTGTTACCGCCGGGGAAGCGGGGGTCAGAGAGAGAGGGCAAGGAAGGGCCTTGGCCGGGAAGATAAGGGAGAGGGGATTGCCGGGGTCATAGGCATTGGTGTTGGGGTCCGTGCGGATGGTGACCTCGGCTTCCAGGATTGGAGGGGCTTCCTCCTGCTCCTCTGGGGCCTCATCCACGACGATGATGGACCCCTCCTCCAGTGACGTGTCTGGGTCCTGCTCGCCTCCCGACTCCTCTGCGTCTCCCATCTCCTCCACGTCTCACATCTCCTTCTCGCCTCCAGACTCCTGGAGGTCACCTCCAGGCATCAGGATGGCCTCCTCCTTGGTTTCTTTCAAGGCCGCTTCCACTGCTTCCAGAGCCTTCACCATTTCCTTGCTCATCTCCTCTTCTTCCACTTGCTGCCCATACAGCCAAGTGTTGAGGTCATGTAGGTCGTGGGGAGAGGTAGGGCAAGGAGAGAGAGGAGGATGGACTTCGCTGGAGGAAGCAGAGCTGAGGGAGAACTTGGTCTCAGAGCCGGGGTTGGGCATGGGCTTCTTCCACTCCTCCATGGAGTCCTTCTTCCCATGGAGTCCGGCATCACCGGCTTCTTCACCTCCTTCTTCTTAGACTTGGTGGCCTTCACCATGCCGGATGGCGACTGGGGAACCTTGGAGGCCTTGGAGGGGGATGAAGAGGGACGCATGGCATGCATGATGCAAAGAACGGAGAGTAGGAAGAGTAGCGTAGCTGTGAGAGAGAGAGAGCAAGCAAGAGAGAGAGAGCAAGTGAGAGACTGGCCACCACAGATCCCTTATATGGGAGCTTGCAGGAGCTGATTATGGGCCCTCAAGCAGCGCCTGCCCTAGGTTGGGCTTGTTTGAGTTACAAGATAAGCTCTTGCAACTGGTGAGTTGTGGGGGGCCTCTTTGAGGAATGGCCATCCAAGTGCCCATTATCAGGCGCATGTGCCCATGGAGTAGCAGTAGCTCAAGCACATGGGTGCAGCTATCACTCTTCTCTTCACTCTGTAAGCAAAGGGCAGGTCCGTCAACCTGTTTACCTTGCAACCCCTGGACCGAGTGCAGCCATCGCTGTATACTGGGATGAGGACTGTAGCAATCAGTGCCTCCTGCAGGGGGCAGGGGACAAGAGAGCAGAGGCAGGCAATGGCCCTAGGCTCTCTGCAGTCTAGGCATGATAAGCCCTGTTCACTGCAGGCTGTTGATTGACACTTGCAGTGTCAATGCCTGCTCTTGCAGTAAACAAGCTAGAGTTGCAGTCAGACTGAGCTGCAAAAGCAAAAAAGCACCAAAAGATTTTCAAATGCTGATCACTGCTTCAATGTCAAAAATCGAAGTGATGAGTACTGGCTGAGGCAAATTGGCAGCAAGGCCAAAATGCAGGTGCAGGAAAGGTGATCTCAAGTGCTCATAGCTGTCTTCTCCAGAAACTTTTTCAGAACTGAAAACAAGATGAAAGGTGTGCACTCCTTTTGTCCTGGCTGGAGGGCAAGCTGTTGGTGACTTTGGCATGGAAGCTGCAGCCAATGCTGCTGTCAGTGAGGTTAATTGCAGGGGTTCTAGCTGAAAAGCCAGAACCTGACGAACTGCTACCAAGTGCTGCGCTAATCCACTCCAGCTTGGGAGGAAGGAAAAGCATAGTCTGTAACAATGCCGCTGGGAGGGGTGGTGGGCTGTTTGATGTTGCCGAAGCGAGGGACGATGAGCTAGTGCATGAAGCTGAGCATGTGGTCAAGCTTAAGCATCATGTCCACCAACAAGACCACCAAGCCTTCCATTCTTTTCTACATTCCAACATAGCATATACACTGACTGAAAGGGCAGGCGGGGGCCAGCTAAATAGGAAAGATAAGGTCCAGACGACCAAAGTCCATTATGATGCTGAAGTAGCACATTGGTGTGAAGATTTGGGAGGGCCGGTGTTGTCCTGAGTGGCGGATGGGCGAGTGTCAGGCTAGAGTGGCGGCACTGAGATGGCTGGGGCTTTATATCTCCGCATTCCCCTTGCTGCTGGTCCCCACATCCTTGGTGAGGGGGTGCCGTCATTACACTGTGTCTCGATTTTGTCTGGTGTAGTGGGGGAGGGCAGGGGTTGGTGGTGGTGTAGGGGGCCATCAGTTGTCCGTGGGGGGAGGGGAGATGGGGGCTCCTCGATGGCTGCCTTTTTTCTAGAGTGGGGGCAAAAAGAGGGGTGTGGTGGCAGGGCGGGTTGTTAATTGTCTGCTGTTTACTGCTCTTTGGAGGCCATTTTTTGCGGCTTACACCAAAAAACATAGGCCCGCAGAGGGAGGGGTAATTAGGGTAGGCTGCAAAGTGGGCAAAGAATTAAGCTGGGAGTTTGAAGCTGAGCTTTTGCTTGCACCTTATGAACTGTCAAAACCGTTGCTGTGCACCTTACAAACTGTCAAAACATTCATAACATGCCACATCACACAGATTTTGACAGGTCTTTTTCCTTGAAGCAATCACTTTTGAGCTGTCGTAGCTGACGCCTGGAAGTCTGTTCTTGTCAAATCAGCCGCTTGTTTGTCTGCAAAGCAGACTTGAGGTAGTCTGCGCTCATCCAGTCAGCTGCCTTTGGCTGTGAGGTGGACTCCTACTGGCCCACACTGACAAGATCAACCGTTTGTTTGGCTGCGTAGCAGGCTCAAAGTAGCCTGCGCTTGTGGTCGACCACCAGTTTGGCCACGAGGCAGACTCTCAGTAGTCTGCCCTTGTCGAGGTCAGCCACTTGTTGGCTATGAAGCAGACTCAAAGTAGTCTGTGCTCATCCAGTCAGCTGCCTTTGGATGTGAGGTAGACTCTCACTGGCCCACACTGAAAAGATCAGCCGCCTGGTTGGCTGCAAAGCAGGCTCCTGGAAGTCTGCGCTTGTCCAGTCAGTCACCTTTGGCTGCAAGGTGGACTCCTACTGGCCCGCACTGACAAGATCAGCTGCCTGGTCAGCTGCAAAGCAGACTCCTAGTAGTCTGCGCTTGTCCAGTCAGCCGCCTTCAGCTGTGAGGCAGACTCCTACTGGCCCACACTGATGAGATCAGCTGCTTGGTCAGCTGCAAAGCAGACTCTGAGTAGTCTGCGTTTGTCAAATCAGCCACCTGGTAGGGTTTGACGGGTGCTGAGGGTTCATTGTTCCATTCTCCTTCCCATGTTGATAACCAGCCACCTGGTAGGCTGGGTGCTGTCATTGCCACCTGGTAGGCCTGCACTGGCATGAATCCTGTGCTCATCAGTGCAGGGTTCCGTAGAACAAATTTTCTCTCCTCTGCATCCTCCTCCCATCCGTCAATGGCTTGAGGTGGCAAAAGGCATACTAGGCCTTTGCAGAGTAACTAATGGGCTGCTGTGCCTCTGAAGAGAGAAGGAACAAGGGTGCTTTGCCAGAGCCCTCATGTGATGGCCGCTCCCATGTTGGCTGTCCCAGCCATTGATTCCTGCTGTTCTCCCACTTCCTCAGCAAGGCGGGCAAAGTGTAGCAGGGCATGCCTTTGCAGTCTTCCTGCCTCCCCCCATAAGGGCAACAGAGAAGAGCAGCAATTAGGCCTAGTGCTTTGACACCTGCTGGCTCCTAGTAGCTCTTAGGTGGGGCTTTCCATAGGCATCTGAGTTTGCAGTTCAATCTGCAGTCAGAGTCCACAGAGGAAGGCTGCTCTGAAGGAATTGCTAATGACAGATGCTGCGTCATTGGTTGGTTTCAGGTCTGCAGTCAGAGTCCACAGAGGAAGGCTGCTAGAGATGAAGGTTTGACCATTGAGACTTAGTCCTTCTGTTTGCCAATTCCCATCTGCAGTCAGAGTCCACAGAGGAAGGCTGCTGGAGGGGAATTGCAGGGACAGATTGACTCGATTCAGTTGCTGCTGTTTGTCACCTCCTGTCTGCAGTCGGAGTCCACAGAGGAGTCCACTGAACTCTTAGTGGCCGTGGGCCTGTGTCTGCCGAATCAGGCCATGTAGATGAGGTGGCCATAGGCCTGTGCCTGGTTCATGTTGCAGTTGAAGGCGACCCGGTTGCCACTGAGCACGATGAACTAGGCCATGTAGAAGCAGATGGCCATGGGCCTGTGCCAGCTGCATTCCAATCCTTTGAAGCTGATGCAGCAAAGTACAGTGGTGATGATGCTGGATGACATCATTGAGTGGGCTTGCATCAAAAACAACTTTCCAGTTTGTTTTCACCATGTTGCAGCAAGGTATGGTAGGAATGATGATGGGTGATGTCATCAATGTTGTTGATCAACATAGAGAGTTTTGCAATATCCGTTCAAGGATAGCTGTGAAACTCGGAGCTGCAATGTTGCTGTTGATGATCGGATATTGAAAATAGACTCAAAGTCAATTTTCAATTCCTTGTAGTGGAGTCGCAGATGTTGTTGTAGTGAAATTCACAAGGCCCGCCATGGCTGAGTGAATTTCTGTCACTGCAGGTGATCCTGTCTGGCAGCGAAGCAAAAGGCAGTAGCTGCAGGCTGGTTTTGATTTGCTGTCCTGTTGCGGTAGATTGGTGATTGAAGCCGTTGACTCGAAACACTGTCATTAGAAGGTGGCAAGATCAAAGGCTGAAGTTGGAGCAGAAGCTCTGTAGGCGGAAGTTGGGCTGGACATTGTAGTAGGCTTTGTAGAGGTGGTCGGTCGTAGGGTTCAGCTTAGCAAACCAAGCTCTCTGATCTACCAAACACTGTGGTGTATTACAGCAGGAACATAGCAAGGATCTCTTTAGTTGTGCACCGATTGGGGGAAAGGAGAAGGTGACAGGACCAGGTTTTAGGACAGAATGAACTAGGCACCCCTCTGCTCGCCTCATCAACCCAAGGTCACCGAAACTGGCTTAGGAAACGTCACAGTATGGAATATTAAAATCTGCAATAAAAAAGGTGGTAAAAATATTTATGTCCGGCTCCTTTTTAGGAATCGTGTTCCCACCAAAAACCCGATCTTAGGAGTTTATCAAGTGAATACTTTAGGATCAATACAACAAAAGGCGATGTATTAGCGATTTTTTGAGCCTTTGAGTGATTGAAACGATCTTTGCAGTTATTTTTAAGGTGAACGTCATTCAATTATCATGAAATCAAGCCTTTTGGATGTACAATTTCCAATGATACTAAAGATTAACCAACATTGCATCTTATTGACAGAAATGAAATTATAAAATCAAGCTGACTTTTTAAAAAAAATCTAATGCCCAAGAGTCTGTCATTTTTATTGGAAAACGCAATTTTGACCGAACGTGGCTTTTTAATAGCCGAATTGTTCGCCTTCGATTCCATTCTTATCATTTGAACATTTCACTTATCCTCTAGGAAAGACGTTGGAAACACGCTTGTACTCAGACAATAGGTGGAAATTCCTAATAGGTGGTAAAATAAATTTTTGGAGCTAGTTTGAAGGACACCAAGCTCTTGTATGCTTTTTCCCTGTTTTTCATTTGTTTTTTGGGCACTTGGGGGGCACTTGTTTTCACTTGGGTACTTGTTTTTCTCACAGAAAAGAGAGCGTAATAATGAACCCACTAATGGTACACCTTGCGGCAAGTTCCAACTAAGCTAGTTTTCGCTCAAAGAGCATAGGATTGACAAATTTTTAACGCAAGATTGACAATTTTTCAATGACCTTGAACAGC
Organism: Ptycholaimellus sp. GST1_10; assembly: GCA_030248095.1. NCBI lineage: Eukaryota > Metazoa > Nematoda > Chromadorea > Chromadorida > Chromadoridae > Ptycholaimellus > Ptycholaimellus sp. GST1_10. The sequence continues at coordinate 14,380 of JASANA010007876.1, read as the reverse complement.
TTAGTGTCATAGAAGGGTGTAAAAAGGCCAATTTGTGTGGACGAAAAACCTAAGGGGCAGAGGATTCCCTCAGCTACTCCATGAGCAGCAGCAGCCTCTCACTCTCTCTGTGCTCATAAAGAAGAAGGTATGCTAGTGCACAAAGACACATTCTCAACAATCCTTCAGCGCAATGGCAAGGCTAGACTGGGCACATTGAGAGGCGGCTGAGTAGCAGCCGGAGTTGTCAGAGGATGTGTGGCTGGGGGAGGTGCGGAGGGGTTTGAGGAAGCGTGGACTGCTAGCTCGGTCGACGGAGCCAAGAGGACGGCTAGAGCATGGCTCTGGGGCACTGGCACTGGCCAGATGCAGGGCGCCCGGGCGCAGCCAATGCAGAGAGTAGAGCAGCCAGTTCAAGGCGTAGTGCCAGTAGAAGAGTAGCTGGGCCACCTGCCGCCATTTCCTTCATTGGCCATCAGTTAAGCAATTATCAAAATAATATTTTATTGGACAAAGAATTCACTCAAACAGAAAGTAATCTCATTTATCGTTTTTTGGCAAGAGTTTCTTTTATCGGTAGATGATTCATAAACGTTGAAATTCATCTTCTTAACTATCATCATGGAGATTGAAATGCGAGGGAGCGCAGCGACCGTCAGTGCCCAGGCCCTCTTTTCGTCCCAGGTGTCTGTTTTTGAAGCTAATGCTAGATCTTAAATTTGATAAGGTTCTAGCTGCTGATCGGAGCAACCAATCTTTCTAATTTTTGTTGCGTTGGAAAGAGCATGCACAAATTGACCAAAACGATTAAGCGCATGCACGATTGATGTTAAGGGAAACGGCGCGGTTGCGTATATGGTATCTTTCGCTTCGTCCTCACCCCCTATGTCACCACCCACCGCATCCATTCCAATCGCCCGCCCTCCCGCGTTCGCCTCTCCTGCAATTACTTCGCTCTAACGTTGAAGCTTGAGTAAAAGAGAGAAGAAAGTTTTGACCGTCAATGCGCATCAGAGCTGTGGAGGAGTCGGCCCTCCCTGAGACAGCTTCGTGGAGCCTGTACACAGGGAGTTCACCTCGTCGGCGGCCAGAGCATCCTCAAGGACAAACTCGCTTCCTTCTCTGGACCCCCAGCCACCCAGGTCTCCCACTCTTTCATCCCTCCTCTTACTCGCCTCTGCCGAGTTCAGCCTCGTCTCCTCTTCATCGACCTCTTCTATTCACTCATCCCTCCCAACGCCCTCTCCAGGGCTAGAGTCAGAATCAGAACAGGTCAAGAAGATGAGCTCCGAGCAGCCGGCGCCTCTGTCGCGGGCTTGCCCTTACCTCTCCCGCTTCGCCCTACATTCTCCAGAACTTCCCCATCGACTGCGGCCCGCCTGCGACGCCCCAGAGCATCCCTCCCCAACCAGATCAGTGCTTCTGGTGCCAGGACATCTACTGCCTTGCCGGCCTCTCCACGCCTTCTCTCCCTCCGGCGCCGCCTCCAAGACTGCCTTTCGGCCCTGGAGGCCCGCCACCGACGTCTCCGAGGCCTCGCCCCCGAGGAGTGGACCGGAGCCCCGCCCCTTCCTCTTCATCTGCCCGCCCTGTGAGTTGGGCCTCGGACCTCTCCTCGCCCTCTCCTGCTAGGCTCAAGGATCAGGCCTACTCAGCACCCTCCTACCACGAGTCTCCTACATCGGCCCCACCCGCTTCGAGACTCACACGGTCTTCCCTTCCAATGATCCAGTCTAGAGCCTCATGAGGAGCACTTCTGGGCGGAGCTGATGGGAGAGCGTGAGCCCGTCCCCGACCCTTCCTCCTCTCCCAACCTGCCTCACCGCGTCGGCGGCTCCCTGATCCGGTTCCTCCGCGCTCGCTGCGGGGCACCGGGCGGTGCCGGGCAGTGGACGATGAGGAGACGACGGTGAAGAGGATGACAAGAGAGGAGAACGGTGGAAAAGAAAACATGGAGCAGACAAGACTGGAGCTGGAGGAGAGGACGACCTGCCGTCCGCATCGCTCAGCTTCAACAAGAGGCCGATGCTCCCGCAAGGAAGCCCTCAGGCTCGGCCACGGTCTTGAGCAGCGTCTCACCGAGCTCCGGCCTCCCTGGACCCCGTCGCAGCCGAGCGCCTCAGCGCCCAGAAGGCCCTCCAGGAGACCAGCAGCTAGCAGGAGCAGGAGCTCTCCTTCTCCAAGAACAGCTCTCCGTCAGCAAGCCGAGTCCCCTCCCAGCAGATGCAGAACAGGGTGGAGCGGCTGGCTAGCCGTGGAGAACATGAAGAAGGAGTTAGCTGCGCCTAAGGCCATTCAGACGAAGGAGCTCGGTTAGCGCAGTTCAGGAAGCTGAGTCCCGCCCCTGCCGGGACCTTGCTGGTCCGAGAGTCCAGACGCCTTCCTCCTCCCTCGTCCCAGAAGAGCAAGGCAAGCCTTCGGCAGCATAGGCCCTAAGAAGGAGGTGGAGCGGATGAAGGAGCGCGTAGCACGCGGAGGCCGAGCGGGCGGCCGTCATCCACTCCTCTCAGTCCCTGCGTCCTCGCTGGGCCTCCGCCTCCCTGCCTCCCGACACACAGCCCACCCAATCTTCCGCGTAGGAGCTCCCACTCGGCCGGGCCCTCCACCACTTCCGCCTCTGTCGGGCTCTTAGCTCTGTTCCGGCCTCTGTCGGGCCGCCCTGGTCTCACCCTCGCTCCTCCTCAATCTCCGCCAACCTGCCTCTTCCCTCTCTTCTCCCCGTCTCAGACGGGGCTAGCGAGTAGGATTCCGTACGGGATCTGCGACTAAACCGCTCCGCTACAACTGCTCCAGCTCCGTTGGTGACAGTTCCGGCGTGCTGTCGACGGCGTTTGGAGCGTCTGCGGCTTGCGCCTTCACCTCACCTCCATCACCCGCCCACCTCCGTTGGGCATCCTGCCTCTGACGGGATCCCGCCTCTGACGGGACCCCGCCTCTGCCGGGGCCTCCGCCCTCTGGTGCCTACCTGGACATGGCCCTCGGCCATGCGGAATCCGCCATAGCGCCCGAGCTTTGCTTCTTCGACGGAGGCACCTCGCGGACTTCGCGCGCTGGTGGGAATGGTGGCAGTATTACTTCGACAAGGAGCCCATGCCTGCCCCCGACAAACTGGGCTCCTCCTCTCCTCCTACCTCAAAGGCCAGCCCACACCAAGGTCATCTGGTGCCAGCGCTACAAGGCCACAGAGGACTAGAGGATGCGAAGAAGGTGCTCCTGGAGGCCTACAGGGACCCGGCGGGGACGAAGCGCGAGCTGATCCAGGCCCTCCACGACGTCGTCCCCATCCATACCTTCTCTGGCTGGGAACGATCTCAGGCCTTGCGGACTTCCTCTTCGCCACGGCCACCAGCTACGTTCACTCGGCGTTGGGGGCCTGGACTCCCACCTTCCCACTCATCACCGCCAGCTCCTCCGGACTACTGGCGGGAGATCGTGCTGCAGCGTCACCGGACGGGCATCCTCACCGATCCCTCCTTCGATGAGCTCGTCATCCTTCTCCCAGACGGAGGCCCGCTTTCGCCGCGAGCTGGATGCCGATGCTCCCCTCCACCTCCATCTCCTCCCGGAGCGCTCTTTGGGAGCGGCCGTCTCGCCCGGCCAAGTCTGGACCGCGCTCGTCGCCTCAGCCGACCACCCAGAAGCGCAAGAAGGGCTCCGGGAACCAGAAGGGCTCCGGGAACCAGAAGAGCTCCAGCAGCCAGCCTCGCCAGCCCTCACAGGCCCTGAGCGGAGACAAGCCTAAGCTTTGTAGGGCGGATGGAAGTGCCGTCTTCTGCGCCTTCTGCGACGCCAACCACTACCCCTGCAACTGCACCAAGTCTCCGCCCCACTCGCTGGTGGGGCCGAGGAGATTCCCCTCTGCCTCAACTGGCTCAGTGAGCGTCTCGAGGCCGATGACTTCCGCAACAAGGGTCGGTGCCAGGAGTGCCGGCCAAACACCACACCATTCTCCACGCCGCCCTTCAGGCCCTCCCCGGAACACCTGCGCCAGCCTCGCCGGACAGTCCGCCACCCTCCCCTACACCCTTCATGCCCTCTGTACCCTCAACGCCTACAATCCCAAGGGCGGAGAGGGAAGAGGGTGGAGCGTTGGCGGACGACGGCTCCTCTTCACGTGGATCACCAAAGACTGCGCCTCCAGACTGGGCCTAGGGCCTATGGCTCCGCCCACGTCTCTCTCCACCGCCTGCGATGGACAGACCAGTACGTGAGGACGCGCTACGTGGACCTGGAGCTTCTGGACAGGATGGGCGAGTGCTGCCGGTGGCGGCTCTGCTGGTGGACGAGGTGGCCGCTCCCGGTGGTGGTGGGCGGCCTTGAGCTGCACCCGGACCTTCTCCAGCGTCTCCCTCCCGGCCGCTACCTTCACCTCCCATCCTCCACCCAACGCTCCATCCGCCTGGACTCCTCCTCGGCGTCACTACAGCGAGCATGTGACCGGCCCCGAGGCCACCACCGTCAGGTCGCCGCCGGCTTCTCCTGCTACATCACCCCCTACGGCAATCTGCTCAAGGGACGGGTGGAACGGCGCCTCCTCTCCGAGGCCTCCTCCCTCCCGCGCAGCCTTCCTCTTCTCCTACGGACGAGTGGAGGAGGAGCTGAAGCGACGAACCAGACCTGGACTATCTGGGCATCGCTGCGGAGTACGAGGAGCCGCTGAAGCAGGACGAGGAGTTCGACATCTCCCGCATGGAGGACGGACGCTTCCTCATCGGCCTTCCCGTCAAGGACTCCATCAACCGCCTCACCTCCAACTTCCGCTGCGCCCTCTCTCGCGGCATCCGCCTGGAGTCCAAGTACAGCCCCGAGGAGATGGCCCTGCACTACGCCGAGTTCGACAAGTTCGCCAAGGAGGGCATCATCGAGCCCGTCATCACCTCCTCCACACCTCCCCTCCTGCACTACATCCCCCACCGGCCAGTGTTCAAGTTATTTGTTTCTTGCTCCTCTTTACTGATGAACTCCAGCCTCGGCTACCAAAGTCACGGAATGCGCATATTTGGCTGCGCAGATACTCCCCCGGGAAGGAGTCTCAAAGCTAAACAGCTGTGCTAAGGCATAAAACAGCAATTTGCAACAGCATAAAACAGCTAGAGCAACTATACCTGCCTGCCTACCCGGAACTAAAACATCAAAAACAAGACAGGCAAGAATCACCGCGTAAAGCAATGCCCAGAGATCACCGGTCTCAAACTCGTAGCTGAAAATGCCGCTAACACAGAATCCAACTGGAACAAATTGAACAAATTGAACGGAAGGCCGAAGTGAGCGAGGGGAGAGAGCGAGAGAGGCAGGGCGCCGCGGTCCTACCGGGGAGGGGAGGGAGGGGGGATGCGGGACCACCCCGGGGGGGGGGGGTGGGGGCCGGCCGCAGGGCCGGGGGGGAGGGGGGCGCGCGGAGCGGGGAGGGGCAGAGGGGGGGGGGGGGGGGCGGGGCGGCAGCGAAGGGGGGGGCGGGGGGCGTAAGTATAGAGCTCTCTAGGGGGCGGGTAACTACTCCGAGTTATTGAAGGGTTTAACTCTGCATAAAAACACTATGGACCTCGCCACTATAATACCCATTATATATCTACTGTTCTGCTTACTGGGGGCCGGCTAGTCCTCCTCCTCTCATGCATTTCTCCTACCTGCGGGGGGGGAACGGACACCTGCCTAACTCCCTTCTACTATAAAAACCCAGCCTCCTCTTTTCTCCTTACCTAAAAGGAGGTGCACAACCCCTCTCTGCTTCCTCCAGCGAAGTCCATCCTCCTCTCTCTCCTTGCCCTACCTCTCCCCACGACCTACATGACCTCAACACTTGGCTGTATGGGCAGCAAGTGGAAGAAGAGGAGATGAGCAAGGAAATGGTGAAGGCTCTGGAAGCAGTGGAAGCGGCCTTGAAAAGAAACCAAGGAGGAGGCCATCCTGATGCCTGGAGGTGACCTCCAGGAGTCTGGAGGCGAGAAGGAGATGTGAGACGTGGAGGAGATGGGAGACGCAGAGGAGTCGGGAGGCGAGCAGGACCCAGACCCGTGACTGAAAGAGAGGGGTCCATCGTCGTCGTGGATGAGGCCCCAGAGGAGCAGGAGGAAGCCCCTCCAATCCTGGAAGCCGAGGTCACCTCCGCACGGACCTCCAACACCAATGCCTATGACCCCGGCAATCCCCTCTCCCTTATCTTCCCGGCCAAGGCCCTTCCTTGCCCTCTCTCTCTGACCCCCGCTTCCCCGGCGGTAACACCACCCCCTCTCCTGCGGCCCGCCACCCTGCCCCTTTCTTTAAAGGCACCATGAAGGAGATGGCAAAACCAGTGGCCAATGGAGGGGGGTGGAGGAAGGCAGAACTGGAATGCCGCGCACCCCCTCCTCCCTCCTTCCCCCCCCCCCCCCACCCCCAAAGTCGGTTTCCCCACCCCTTACCCCCACCTCCCCTTCCGATGGCTCTGGAGTGCCGGGCGGACTGCGCTCTGGAGAGCATCCCTCCACCACCACCGCCCACCCCCAGGAGGCTAAGGAAGCCTCTGCTCTGACGATGGCTGCTCCGGTGCCCGAGGAGGCCAAAGGAGAAAGAGGAGGAGAAGGAGGAGGAGAAGGAGGAGCCCTTCCAGCCCCCACTTGTGGACGAGGTCTCCAGTGTCGTTTGGGTAGGCATCTTATCCCATCTGAGTGGCTGTAGGCAGGAGGCTGTGAAGCTTCACAGCCTCCCCAAGTGGATGCCAGAAAGAGATCTGGCAGGGCAGGAAGGGCAGGAAGACCTTGAGGCGAGGTTGATAAAAGTGGAGGAGGTGCACAGACACTGCGTGAACATCATCTCCACCTTGCAGTAGCATGTGCCAGGAGGCTGAAAGAGGAGAGGCACCTCCTGGAAGAGAGGAGGTTCAGGACATGTGAGAGGTCTACAAGATGAACGAAAGGCTTTGCAACTACAACCAGGACCTTGGCAAGGACCTTGAAGGTGCCAGAAGATGCCCTTTTCCAACCTTTACAAGAGCCTGAGAGGATGCCGCAGGGTCACCCCTTCAGTTTGCAGGTTTCAGAGCTGACAGCCCAGAACCAGCAGCTGATGCAGAAAGAGGTGGCCCACCTCCAACAAATCCTCTCCGGCACTGTCAATCAACAGGAGTGCCTGATGGAGTTGGAGGCAGAGTTGGCGACAAGGGAGGCAACCCAGCTCTCACACCGAGAAGCACCTGGACATAATAAAGGAGCTGGACACCAACATTGCCCATCGGAAGGCCCTCACCAAGATCTATGAACATGTCACCCTGATCAACCAGAAGTTTGTGGGCCTCCCTCCCTTGCCCACTTCCACACCTCCAGCGCCGACCATGCCATCAACCGGGCCAAGCAACACCAAGCTGCTGCTGCACGGCCAAGGCAGACAAGGCAACTGAAGAGGAAGGAAGGGAGGAGGCCAAGCTGAAGGCAGAGGAGAAGAGGGTGGTGAAGACGGGCACAGAGACGCATGCCATCAGCCGCTACATCGAGATCTCCATTGCCGCCAAGGTCACCACCAAAGTGGCCCTCAAATCCCCCTTCCCCCTTCCACCACCCTCAGTCTCTTGCACATCACAGGAACTCAGGGTCTCCAAACTCACCCTTTGCAGCACAGTGGCAAAGGCCTCCCTGAAAGGGCCGTCCTCCCAGTCCTCATCCTCAGCTGTGGCAACCAAAGCAGGCGTCCCCAAGAGACATTGCAGGGAAAATCGAAGGTACCCAAACAAACTTCCCTTTTCTCTCGCACACCACTCACACGTCTCTTGCCCACCTTTTCTTGAATCAGCACTGCACCTCTACCCTGCACCCTTTCAGACTCTACTGCATGTTGACAAAGGCTCCTTCTCTGAAGCTCGACCCCACCCCATGGATCCACCTCTTCAAGCAGGTGGTTGGGATGAACGGCTCCCATCGGGAACGAAGCCGAAGCCACCCCCAGTCTCTGTGGCAGGAGTGGCGGCAGAGCCCCAGCTGGAAGGCAGATGGGCTGTGTCCAGAAGACATGTAGTCAGGGCCAGCACCTTCTACACTCCCCCCTCCTTCCTCCACCCCCAAACCTCCCCTTCCTTAGCATGCGGGAGGCTCTGTTGGAGTGCCTGCACTCCTTTGCCCACCAGTAGTGCTGCCCTAGTGTAGTTGCCAGTCTGCTGGTTTAGAAAATATAGCATCCTATCCGCTGCCTCCCCACACAACAGCAATCGACATCTTGCTTCTTGTCGCAATTCATTGACTAACAACTTGTCTCAATTAAGTAAAGCCTGAAGAAAGAGAGAGACTAAAGAAAGAAGAGAGAGAGAGAGCACCCCCCAAACTTCCCAATCGCAAGAGGGGATACAAGAGACTGAGCCTGAGCTGTAGGCATGTTAGGGACACGCATTCCCTTCCACACAGCCATTTTGCTAAGAAATGAATCTTTGAGCAGAAATGCAGAGCGCAGAAGAGCTCAAGTGCAGAAGATGTGGAAGGCCAATTCCCAGTGAGATTGGTAATCCACAGTGCAGGGATTGCATGCAACCCTTGTGTGCACCCTGTACAATGGATGAAGCTACCAATGCCCTCTTCGGAGACCATCCGGCGGGAATGGAGCACTTCAGCGCCACTTGTGTGTGGCAACCACTACTGCTGTTGCCAGTGCGCCCAGCGAGAAGGGTACACCTGGCAGAACCTGATGGTTCAGCTTGTCATTCAGGGCACCTTTAAACCCTCCACCAGCATTGTCAGCTACTGTGACGCAGCAACCCAGGTCCTGGGCTCTGAGCTGGCCAAAGGGCTGGAAGACCAGTGCCTCCTCGCCTACCAGGAAATTGCCTCCAAACTCTCTCCAGCCAGCCAAGAGCAGTCACTGTTGACTGTGCACTCAGCGGAGAGGCTGGAGGAGAGGCGACCCCTGGAAGGCAGAAGGGAGGAGGAAGCCCAGTTGAACAAGGAGCAACAGCAGGAGGTCCTAAACTGGGGCCTCAAGATGGACAGAGACTTGGTGTCCTGCACCTCCTATGGACTCAACAGAAGACTCTTCAGCCACACCGCAGGAGTCTCAGGACAAGGTGCTCGCCTACGAGGAGATCTCTGGGGAGTACTTGTGGGCAACGTTTGAGCTCTACCACCTGAGGGACTACTTGGACTCCCTGAAACCTGGGTCAGAGGAGCACCTTGAGGTCACCACCCACAGTGGCTCACCTAGCGGAGAAGATCAAGGCCTTGGAAGCCATGATGAAAGAAGCAGGCAGAGTGGCCTTTGAGGTGGATGAGGCTTTGCTGTTTCGTGGCACAGGAGTAACACAGCCCTGCAGCCCCGCTCTCTCTCTGCTCTGGGGGGGCTGGTCTTCAGGGGTTGTTCTTGGTCCGTGGTCTGCTCTCGTCGGGGGCTGGGGGTCGGTCGGCTGCCGCGGCTGACCCCGCGGCTGCTCCCCGTCCGGCCTTCCGCTGGCAAGGGGGCGGGTGGGGGTCCTTCCTGACTCTGGCTGCCTCTTCTCTTTCCCTCCGTTCGGGCTGGCGGATTAGGGGTTGGTCTCGTGTCGGTTGGGGTGGGAGGGTGGCTCTCTTCCACTCTCGTCGTTCTCTCTCCTCCACGCCGGGTGGTGGTCGGCAGTGCATGGATTCGAATGTGGAGCGTTATCGAGGAGCTGGTCAGGCGACAGCAGGAATCGGGTCCGCTATCTGGTAGAAATGGCGAAGAAGCATATTTGATCATGGGTACAGCAAGTGACAGTCTACATGATGAAAAGGTAGGAAAATGCCTTGTTTTTGATCAAAAGTAATAGCTATTTGGTGATAGAATAAAGAAAATGCCAAGTGACACAAGACTGCCTACCCTATGAACTTGGTGCGGTACTCACTATGGTCAGGACAGATTAGAAGAAGGAAAATGTAAAGACTGGTTATCGGTGCGGCATAGTAGTTCCTGTTTCTTAGTTGGCTCTGTTATTGTATGGGCATCAGCGCTGCAGGTAGATGGAGAAGCGAGCTCCGTCTGGTCTTTTCAGCACCATCCGATTGCGCTGTGTGGAGTAGCGACTCCGCCCGTCGAAGCACTGCTCCAGAATCTATCAGTTCATTCTCAGGTGAACATGGAACCGTAGGTGAGGATATCTGCCCAACGCCAAATTACAAAGTTCTTGGGTTTTATTGCCAGGGGTGAGTAGCAGTAAAATTGGGAGGTACCTTGCTGAGCTCAGGCTGGATGCGAATGCCGTTAGGCGCCAGGACATGCCGCCGCGTCTCGTTCCAGAAGCGGCCCAGACGAATGCCGCGACAGTTGTCAATCTTGATGATGAAGTTCTGTCGCTGCGAAGCAGCCTCCGGCTCCTCCCGCACCACCGACGTGTCCAACCAACTCCCCAGGCTCTGGCTACCCACCTGTATTCATCATACTTCCTTCAATGCTACCCAATTGATTGAATTATGTTTTCACCAATCAACAGATTCACAAAATTTAAAATTTATATCCCTATTTAAAGCCCATTAATAGGAGACGAAGAACCCCGAAATGATATGAAAAGATGGGGCACCTGAACGGCAGCAGTTAGAGAGCCGTTGTGTGAGCTGGGAGCTCCACTGAGTGCCAGTGGTGCGGTGACGGCGGCCTTGGAACTGGCAGATTCGGCGGCCTCTTCCCTCTTCCGCTTGGCCTCTGCCAGCACTTGGCCCAGTGTCGGGTCCTCCACGTACCAGTTCAGCAGACGCTCATGCACGGCTTCCTGTCCAGGTGTAGAGAAGGTTGGAGGGGGAAGTCGAAGGAAAAAGAGAATATACCTGCGGCGGACTGACACCGTCGAAGTCGAGCATCCAGGGCGGGTTTTTGAGTTTGAGTAGCATGGTGGCGAGCTGGTCCATCCAGGGGCTGTTGAAGTAGTGGTCCTTGAGGCGGATGGTGGGGAAGGGTCCGGAGAGGGTGCCGAGGGCGGCCCAGAACTCGGAGGGGGAGAAGCAGGTGTCCATGTCGCGGCAGGAGTTGAGCTGGACTTCGGCGAGGCGGCCGCGACGGGGCTTGAGGAAGTCGAAGAGCGCCTTTCTGAGCCCGTTGAAGTAGCAGAAGTCGAGGACGAGGACCTTGGTGCGCAGGCACATCCGCGTGAAGATCTGCAGAATCGTCACCAGCCCACCCCCGCTCAGGCTTTGCAGCACCAGCTTGTCCGCCGAAATGTGGCGGAAGTATCTGAGAATTACAGGATTTTCTTATCTTGCACATCCTTTTATCTTGAGAAATGAAAAAAGTTCGCATAATAATAAGAAAAATAAAGCACAAATTATCAAGTTTTTGTGGCATAGATGTTTTGTTTATTAACAAACGCAACAATATTCGAAGTGTGAAGGATATACTTCATGAGGTGCGGCATTTCGGGGTCGGAAAGGCGGTCGGTGATTTTGAGCGTGGCGCCGACCCTGCTCCTCGTCAAACTCTGCCTTTTCTGCTTCGTTATTCGCCGCTCTTTCTCCGGCTGTTCTGCTTCTGCAGCCATTATGCCTTCTCCACCAAGAACAAGTTCAGAAACTGGATGTATACTGCGGAAGTGCTTGAAGGAGAGAAATAGATGAACTAGGCCTAAGGGGTGAAAGAGGGTACCTGAAAGAAAGGCTGCGGGAGAGGATGAAGAGGAAGAAGGTGAGGAGGGGTCCAGGCGAGGTTTCTTGGACGACGGTTCGCTGTCATCCTCCTCCCCTGGAATGGCCTCATCCGCGAACTTTTCCAGAATGATCTCCAGGCCGCGCTGTGCTGTCACTGTCAACGAGCGGAAGTGGACCTTCAAATGGAGCACTACTTAGAATCAGAAATTTTTCTGGGAAGAACAATGAATGCCTTGGGCAGGGTCTCCCAGGGTGCACCGTCAACCAGGCGATGCCACTTGCGACAGACGAGGCGAGTGCAGGCAAGACTGTGCCCGTCCAAATGCTTCAGGATCATCTCCAGAGTCTCATTCGGCAGAGTGTCTATTGTCGGAGTCAGCACCTGTAATTTCGATTGAATTGCGTCATACTTACCTTCTCTTTTATGGTTGGATTTTCTTGTTTAGTGATTTTTGTGCCCATTTTGATATCCATACCTAAAACCAATAAACCACCTGAGCTTCAATTTAAAATGCAAAAGCGGGAAAATTAGTACCCCTTGGATCTGAATGTCGATGGAGGATGTGGCGTTGGGAAGCTCTCTGGATGGCGCCGCCCGCTTCCGATGTCCCATGCAGCTCATCCTTTCAGAAGTATGGCTAGAAAATGGTTTTATGGGGCGATAAGCGATGGCATGATGAGCAGAGAGGGGCAGAGAGGAGAGAAACTAGTGGCTCTGATTGGACGGGGGCTGCTGGGAAGAGGTGGAAAGAATTGTAAGCAAGCGATGGGATTTGCTCAGAGCGTTGCGCGAAGCCTTGTGTGTCAATTTCATATGTCAGTGGGACTTAGTCGAGCCCGTCTAACTAGGAAAATTAGTCAGCTTACAGTCAGCTTACAGTTTTCTTACATCTTCAGCCTTCAGACTGCGTTGTGACTGGCCTTACCCATTCTTCACTCACCTTAGACAGGAGGTAGGCCAGAGCAGTTCTGCAGTTGGCGTTGATATTTCCACCATGTAAAGAAGCGGGAAACTTTGTCCACACACTTCAGCACCCTATAGGTTCCTTCGAGCAATTCCAAAAAGACGAACCACCCAGGAGGCATTTTTATGTGAGCACGTTTTGGGAAAAGTGACACCAGGGAGGAAGGGTGCAATTTTGAGGCGAGGCAGGTGGAGGAAATGGGTTGTGATTGCCAACGGCTGCCAGCGCTAGGGCATGCCGTATGCCAAGGAGGTGGCGCTGAGGCCAACCATGGTGTTTCCTGCAGAGTTGTTCTCATAAGCATTCGTCAGAAATATTTAGTTTACCTGAATACTGTCAATTGATAAGGACAAAAACAACACTAAAACGTATTGACAATGCAACAACAAGCATCAAATGCATCTTAGCTGGCTCTTTATGAGCGTCATGATAATGAAATGCAACAACAAGCATCAAATGCATCTTAACTGGCTCTTTATGAGCGTCATGAAAAGTTAGCTGATTTGTGATAAAACTGTGATTTTTTGTAGAATTAATTTTGAAGCTAAAATGAGTTTAGTCGCCGAGGACCATGAAGAGGACACGGAAGATGTTCATCATCTCCGCATAGAGCTTCTCCCTCTTCGGCGAGGTTGCTCTCCACCTTCTCCAGGCGGCGCCAATGGAGCTGGAATAGTCACTTGCATTTTTTCATCTAGAGACTGGTGTGAGGCTATGCGGAATTGATCTGGGAATTCTGTCATCTATGCGGAAAGGCAGGCTGTGAATTTATGCGAAGAGTGAAGTATCAGTCGAGTATGGGTGATTGAAAGTGGGGGCAAAAGCAACCCTGACGAGGGTGTGGACGGTCTTGCCAGGCTCTGGGTCGGAGAGGGCCACGAGGTGCGTGGTGACGCCGTGACCAATGACGGCCTTGCAGGCCTGGCGCACCCAGTTGAAAAATGGAACCATGTAAATGCGCAAAGAAGTATAGTCCACCAGTGGTCACAAAAGAAGGTTTGGACTGGAGAAAGTGCATAGGAGTGCTAGGATGGACAAAGAGGAGGAGCTAGTGTACTACTCACGGGTCAGGCCAACTAAAGACGACGACAACATCGCCGTCTCCAAGCTCCCTATCAAAGACTTTACCACCATTCTTTATCAGGCTCCTTTTTCCAGCGCATAGAAGGGATATTTTAAGGCATTGTTTTTGCAGGGCTCGCCAGAGCAAGAGTTGGTGCTTGGGTTCAGCACTAAGCACTGGAAGATGTTCAGCGACTGCAACTTCCCCGACAATCTCTTCCGCTTCTCTGGTGAGTGAGGGTGTGTTTATGGAATTGGATATAGAAGAGCGCCTGATGCCTGTACAGGAAACGACATAAACTAAAAGCGCGGGATGGAGACGAGGACGGATTTATCGACATCCACTGGCGCACAATCTTCATCCCTTTCAAAGGAAATCTCCTTCCTGGGGATGTTTTCAACCTACGCCTCTTCCAATGCGAATCGAGTATGTCTTATTCTTGCCAGCATCCTTGTCTCAATTAAGTCAGTTGGCTCCTCATTGCTTTGACATCTCCAATGATCAGATATAATTTGTGCCTTTTTCAGATGGGTTCATTGCTGTGCAGTCAGAGAAGGCATCAGCTCTCTTCAATTGGGTGTCTCTGCCGGCACATGTTCTGGACGAAGTGCGTATTAATCATCCGGCCTCACAAGCCTCGTCACTTCTGCATCTTCCGTTCCATAGCCTATTCTATCCTGTTCTGCTAACCTCAGCCTATTCTGACAGATGGGCTGACCATCGAGGAGCAGATGAAGGTGCGGAAGCGGCAGCAGCCTTTGCGCACCTTTCCACATCCTACGAAGCAGCCAGACACCAGCGCCTCCTGGTTCCTCCATCCACTACTTTGA
>JASANA010007875.1:0-13720 GCA_030248095.1 Ptycholaimellus sp. GST1_10 | reverse complement strand
ATTAATGTTTGTTTTTGGCTATGAATGGGGCTGTGATTACGCTCTGCTCGCAGAATACAATGATGTTGAGACTGGCAGATGCGCGGATGGCGAACAAAATGCACAATAGTGATGGAATCAAATCATATTTTCGTAGTAGAGGATGTCACCAGAAGTTTTGATGTAGGATGCTTGGAAGGGCCGACTTGAGAGGGAGAAAGGGGAGTTGGAAGGGTTCCGCTGGTTCTAGGGGTGTCCGCTGTGGTAGGGGAGGGAGCGGGGCAGGCTTGGAATGCTTCTTCAACTGCATCAACTGCTTCGAAAAGTAATGCAGGGGGCATAAAATAGGCGGGTTTTAAATGATTTAAGTGCATGGTTCTAGTCAGATTTGGGAACTCATGTGCTGGATTAATGCATAAGGATTTCTCAGCTGAAAAAACGAAACTGAAAAGTGCATGAAATGGGGTATTTCCGATCCATTCGCTGTAAGCAGCATTGTACGTGAACATAGCATAGGCAGGTGCTGAGATCTACTGATCCACCCGAATCTCACCAAAATGCAAAAGAAATGCACGGGCAGTGGCTTCTGATATATTCCTGATTAAAGGAATAGCTATGTGGTATGAGGTGAAGTACTCACAACATACCATAATGTAGTGATAGTCAATAGAGCCAGGTAAGAGTCCCATCATGTAGCTTGCTACTATCTCAAAATGTTGTGAAGCTTTTATGGACTATAGTGGTTCTCGAGCGGCAGGACTCATGGTGTTAAACAGTTAAATTGCAGTAATAATATAGTGATGTTGAGACTGACAGAAACACGAATGACATCAATTCATATTTTCAAAATCCACATTAATGTTTGTTTTTGGCTATGAAGGGGCTGTGCTTATGCTCTGCTCGCAGAATACAATGATGTTGAGACTGGCAGATGCACGGATGGCGCACAAAATGCACAATAGTGATGGAATCGAATCATATTTTCGTAGTAGAGGTTGTCGCCGGAAGTTTTGATGTAGGATGCTTGGAAGGGCCGACTTGAGAGGGAGAAAGGGGAGTTGGAAGGGTTCCGCTGGTTCTAGAGGTGTCCGCTGTGGGAGGGGAGGGAGCGGGGCAGGCTCGGAATGCTTCTTCAACTGCATCAACTGCTTCGAAAAGTAATGCAGGGGGCATAAAATAGGCGGGTTTTAAATGATTTAAGTGCATGGTTCTAGTCAGATTTGGGAACTCATGTGCTGGATTAATGCATAAGGATTTCTCAGCTGAAAAATCGAAACTGAAATGTGCATGAAATGTGCTATTTCCGATCCATTCGCTGTAAGCAGCATTGTGTGCAAACACAGCATAGGGCAGCTAGTCTCGATTTTGGCCGTTCCCATTTGTTTGGACAGGTTCTTTACCAAGTGGGTGCAATAGTTTGTTCGTTGATCACTCAATCGTATTCTGATCCACCCGAATCTCAGCAAAATGCAAATGAAATGCACGGGCGTTGGCTTCTGCTGTAATCCTGATTAAAGGAATATCTATGCTGTATGAGGTGAAGTAATTACAACATACCATAATGTAGTGATAGCCAATAGAGCCAGGTAAGGGTCCATCATGTTGTTTGCTACTATCTCAAAAGGCCGTGAATCTTTTATGGGCTATAGTGGTTCTCGAGCGGCAGGACTCATGGCGTTAAACTGTTAAATTTCAGTAATAATATAGTGATGTTGAGACTGACAGAAACATGAATGACATTAAATCATATTTTCAAAATCCACATTAATGTTTGTTTTTGGCTATGAATGGGGCTGTGATTACGCTCTGCTCGCAGAATACAATGATGTTGAGACTGGCAGACGCGCGGATGGCGAACAAAGTGCACAATAGTGATGGCATCGAATCATATTGTCAAATTGTATCTGTTGTCAGTTGTGAGGCTGAGCAGCACTTTCCTCATGGCCATCCAGTAGCGTCTAGTCTGTCCAAAGACTCCAGTGCTGATGATCTGCGTGTCCAGCGTTTTGAGTCCCATGAAGCCTGCTACCTGGCTGGAGATGGCCATTAGCTGCAAGCCAGAGTCTAGTAGGCAGGAGACTCCTGTCGTCACTTGCTTGTCCTCAGAGCGGAGGTGGGTGTGGAATGTAAGCATGATGGGTCCACTGTCTATTGTCTCCTGCGCAGATGCCAGCATGACCATCGGTTGGTCCCGTTCGTTCTGTCTGTTGGAGGAGGTGGAGCGGCTGCGATGGTGCTGGGGGGAGTGATCTCCGCTGTGTGGCACATGTTGGGAACCTGCCTCCTTCCCGCCACGAGGGGAGGATGAACATGTCCTGGGGCTGTTGGGGAAGGCGTCGTAACAGAGCGCCGAGTGGTGATGGAGCTGTTTGCAGAATCGGCACGGAAACTGTGACTTACAGCCATTTGCGTCATGTCCCATCGAGAGGCATCGGTAGCAGCATCGGAATTTGTTCGCTTGTTCCTTCCACGGACAGGAAGGTGGCAGGCGCTCGTTGTTGCATCTCCATGGGGGTCAGAGTAGGGGGGATGGCCTGTACTCTCATGTCATGGCCGGGTTGGTTAGTTTATCTTGGTCTTAGTCCGCCATGTAACCCTCCAAATTAACTATATTAAAGTTGAGGTTTTGCCAGTCCTCCTTTCAAACAAACGGATATCAAATGTTTCCGGACAGTGATTTGTAAAAAACGGAAAAGTCACTTTTTAAAAACGTTTTGCGTCAAATAGTTGGTCTTAACTCAACCAATTTTTAAAAACCTTTTTTGATGAAAGCTCAGTGTGTTGCATACTGCACACAGCTTGTATGACAGGCAATCAGTTTTAAAATCTGTGATAAGGTTGCTAGAAGGCCAATTCTATGTAAAGAACATTTATTTAGTGAAATATTACTGAAAATCATTGTATGCCATAAAGCAATAAATATACAAAAAATGTCAATTTCAATGCTAAGATGTGAAATCATGGTTGATAGTTTGCCTCATTTTCAGTCATGTTTGGATCATTGATTATAATCTCTATGTGCCTGATCATCTTGCTGAGATCCTGATTGCGTTCAGTTGCGTTGCTATGTTGCGTGAAGCTGAGCTCTAATGACAAATTTGCAAAAAAACGCACACTGACAAAGCCACAGTTACAAAAGTCATTATAGTAAGAAAAGTTGTGGGAAATCATAATGAAGCATTGAAGTGTCTTCAAAAAACAGTTGCAGACCGTGCAGGAACAGCTATTCCTCATTGATAATATTTATTTGAGTTTAAGTCATGTCTGAATTTCTTTTTAATAAGATTAGATTTTCCTGTTAACTTGTTTTTATACATTGTCTTATTTAGAATTTTTTTAATAATTCTCGTTTTACAGTATTTAAAATCTGAAATTGAGAAGGGTGGGGGTATGGATTCAACCTCAGTTGCAAATTAGACCTTTAATCAGCTTCTAAATCGTCAATTTATTTGCACATGCATAAAAAGGATATTATTCTGAGACACCTTTATACCCTAATTATTAGCTCTAATTGACTTGATATCTCTATCTTTTTATGTATGTATGCAAATAAATTGACGATGTAGAAGCTGATTAAAGGCCTAATTTGCAAGTGAGGCTGACTCCGTACCCCCACGGAACTTAATCGTCTGAATTCATTTGCAGATTCAGATTCGTTAACTGAGCTCAGCTACACATTCTTCACGTCTTATCATATTTTTAATTGCTTCCTAATCTTGTTCACTGATTTCAGGAAACGATCAGAAAACTTCCAGCGATAATTGAAATGATCTTTCATGCTTGATTTGCGTTCAATGTCTTGCCTGATTTCATAAAGTAAAAGTTTGCAAATGAGGCTGTGAAAATATGCAAAACATCCAGCTCTCCGCCCATCACATTGAGCACTCCGCTCCTATCCGACCCTTCCCTCCTCCCCTCCTCCCTAATCCTACCTTGATTGCAGTGCATTCCTAGAATGCCAAGAGAGAGTCAAAGAGCGAGATGTCCGGCGGCAAGAGCTTCGTACCCCTGGGGCTCCCGACTGACGAGGAATCCTCAACCTCCTCCAAATCGATTATCCCTCCCTTACTCTCCTTCATTCCTCCTCCTATCCAATCTCTTTGTCACCCTAGGCCAAGCAGCCCAGCTCCAGCAACCGCCGTCACCAGTTCAAAAGCGGGGTGAACAAGCGCCAGCACCAGGCGGTTCATCCCTTCTATCTCGATGAGCTGGGATTTGATGGGCGAGATATTTGATGTCTAGGTTCGAGGTGGGTGCAAGAAGGACCGGATGGGGCTCCCGATGGCGGATGTGGGTAGGGGCGCCAGAACCATGGGCGCTACTTCCAGCACTCCGCTCCCAAGCCCGCCCCCAACAACGCCCTCGTCCCCTATGTGGTTTGCCTCCTCATCCTCAAGCTCGGCTCCATAGCCCCTGTCCCTCGCCACCTCCGCTCTGGCCAGAGGACCTGGGCCTGAACGACCTTGCACATAGAGCGAGCCTACCGCAGTCAGGAGAAGGCCAATTACCAGGCCGTGATCGATCGCCTGCACCGGGTTCACTCCCTATCCCCTCCACCCTCCCATTTGTAATCATCTCTTCTTGAAGAAGCGGGGCCAGATGCAGTGAAATATCAACGACTACCTCCGATTCATCTTCGGCCTGCAGAATAAGGTTTGTCTCCTCCCCTTTTTGCTCACCCACTCCTATACATACAATCACTCCCCCTTCCTTAATACCGCCTCCCCTCCTATCTTCCCCTCCCAATACCCCTCCCTTCTACCTCTTCCCATGTACGCTTCATCTCTGCTTGTTTCTTTACTTAATCTTGTACTCGCATCTCACCACAGGGACACTGGGAAAAACGCAGGGGCTCGCTGTGTGGCGCAAAAGGTGTATTCTTTTTGAGTGACATGATGATTGACGGGAAAGATTTGACTAGGATACTAATCGCGGCACTTTTTATGAGAAACTGGATGCGGGGTGTTTGATGACAAGGAAGGTCAGATGAGAGAGTGGATCAATCCACTTACTAAGCCCATCTACCCCTTCCATCCCCTCCTCCATCTCCCCTCATTCATTCTCACCCTTCCAAATATGACAACCAAACGCACTCCTCATATTATTAACTTAAAGACTTATTTAAATGATGAACGATCTGAAAACATCATCAATATGGTTCAATTTCATTTTCAAAATCTGGATCTAGGATTGGGACTTTGCAAACGTATGTTTTCAGTTTCAAGTTCATGAGATGGAAGCAAGATTGACGGCCAAACATAGCAATCGGGCAGTAGATAAGGCATGCTATGAGTCGACAAACAAACAAACGCTTTAAACTCAGGGCCGTCAATGCGCCGCTTTCCGATGTCAATGTTCTTTCCTTTATATTTCTGAAAAAATACCGGCAAGCTTACATTTGCAAACATATAGCCATAAATCCCAATATCTGGACTGAAGCAAAATTTCTTAAAGCTTTAAAGCCTGGATGTTGAACCAAAATTAAAATAGCAGGTCTGCTTAATTTGACAAAATCTGAATTGAAACAAAATATCACAATTATTTCTGTTCTCAAAAGACGCAATTGCGTTCCGTCAGAAATATTTTTGTCCAGACTCGATTTAGGCATATGCTAATGAAGTAAGCTTGATTTTGGATACGGAGGCAATTAACAATGCTAGAATTGATCAAAGTGACCCCTATATCATGGCTAGCCATTTGGACCAGATGAACGAAGCGCTCAAACAGCTTCAGGTTTTTTTTGCCTCTGCTTTGCTTCTCATCTTAGGGTTTTACGCTTCTCTTGATTTTCTCTTGTTCACAGGCATGTTTCGGTCGATAGTGATCATGTAAAGTTTAGTCCACACTACGTGACCTTTTCATTCCCATTATTAAAAGGCATAGCCATAAATACATAATACAGTAATCCTTCTCATCACGGAAATCTCATCTAAAAGGTATTCAATAAATAAATTATAAATAATGAAGTTTTTTACCTTATTGAATTACTCAAATGTCAGAAAACAATATAGTAAGACTTGTAGGTTTAGTAAAGTGTTTAAGATATTCTGTCATTATGCATCTTTGTTTGTGGTATTCAGTCATTCTAATGTAACTAGGTGCAACAGATAATAATTTTTATGAGATGGTAATGATTTTTCCATTGATCAGTTCAGCTATTATTTTTATCATTACATCCTTATTGGTCATTTATGCTCTCAAAGTGGAAGCAAAACAGTACATGACTGCGGAAGAAACGTTTTTCCAAATTATGGATGCTGTATTGCTATCACAATTTCCTGATAAATTGGCAGAACGTTTAGCATGCGCAAATGAAAATTTCGTAGATGATGGACAAGTCGCTTCAGGACCTATGTCAATGACTCAAGATGCCACCCAGGATCAGTACCGCTGCCCCATTTGAATTGTATCTTTCCCTTGTATTCATATATAGTATTTTTATCCATTTTATGCAATTTGTGAAATGAGTTATTTTGCTTTGTTAGTTTGCAATCAATATAATGCATAAAATACGTTACAAAAGTAAAAATCGAACATTTATAGACATTAATGAGATATTTTAATTTCCAAAGCCGCAACCACCGCAACGTTTTCAAGGGGATTTCTTTGTAACCTTGGCAGTTGTTTTTGGAAACACTGCCCTTAGGAGTGCTCCAACACGGGATGTCTTGGAGGCCTAAGACCTGACCTCCTGATAATGCTGCCTCTTCTTGTTGGAGTGAATATTCGTAAGAGTGATATAGTTCAGACAGCAGGCCTTGGTGAGCGCCCAGCATGGATGACTCCCAGGACTTTCTTATCTATGGCTGGAAGTAAATGCGTGGTGTAGATGGATGATGTTGGAGCATCGTAAATGTCTTCATCTTCGACTGATACTCACTAGTTGCAGTCTAGGGTTCTATCGTCTCCTTTGGCTTGACAAGGGCAAGATTTGTCCCTCTTTATCTGGGTTTGGACACCTTGTGTCTTTTTAATGTCAGGTTACCGTTCAGCATCTTCAGGCATAATGAGTGGAATATGTTGTGTTCGAATCTGATTCAAATCTGATTGGGCTGGTTGATGGTGAATCGATTGCGCTGGATCTAGCTCTGGTCGGCGCTCGCGTGGGAGTGGAATAAAAATGCGGACATGGCGGTGGATCACTCTTCAACTTCTAACCTTTACCTCAGCTTTTCGCGCATAACCTGTACATTCACCCTAAATCACCTAATGGATGCCACCCAACTTGTATGTTCCCCCAGCGATGGATGTGTCTAAGGGATGACAGAATTCGCCAACTTCTTATTATTATCATTATCAAGCATCACTCTGACTTCTCCCAGCACTTTACCTCCACCTCCCATATCCTTATCCTGCAAGACCAGCTGCTCGTTGTCTGTTCAATTTTCAAGCCTTTCCACCTAAAAAACTAATGTTTCATTTGCTCATATTCCGGGTCTAGCCCTCCAGATCTTCCTAAAATTTTATTAGCTTTCACGAAAAAAATAGTTAGTCAAGATCCGTTGAGAATTTGCCCGTTACCAGCATTTCCAGATATATATTTATATATACGCATGAGGACAAGTTTAGTAATCTCTATAGACCGCAGAGCGGGCCAATCTTCGAGGCACTCCGTGGTCAAACATGTAAAAGAGTAAATGCAATGTTTTTGGATGAGTTCTTTTGCAGCCACATTGCTTGAAAATCATGCTAAAAGCTGACTATATGCTTGTGCAAGACTGCAAATATTTTTCTTTATTGTTTAAATATCTAGTAAACAAGTTTACTGATTAAAATAACCAAACTTAATAATTTTAATTATTGGTTTTGTCTCTCTGCGTGATCGTAAATGTGCTCATTAAACATTCTCTAAATTTACATAATCATAGCTCAACCAACTCTTAACATTTTTTGCAGACTGTTTTTAAATTTAAGGACAGACAATTCATTGTCAGGTCAAGGGTCTGTTTCATTCACCAGGTGTCAGTTTATTATTGGGTTGATTACAAAGGTGGCCACTTTCTAATATTACTAGTATATATATTAGCACAAAATAACAAAAGGTACCGAAGATACTGGGTGGGTTGTCCCCACCATTCTCGCTTAACCAACCATCTCATTTCCACTAACCCCTTATCCTGTCTACCCCCCACTCACTCAACACACAACCTCTATCGTCCCAAATACCCGCATTCAACCCAGCACCAGTTCCTAACTGCCTTTCCTGCCACCCAACTTGTATGTTCCCCCAGCGATGGATGTGTCTAAGGGATGACAGAATTCGCCAACTTCTTAGTATTATCATTATCAAGCATCACTCTGACTTCTCCCATCACTTTACCTCCACCTCCCATATCCTTATCCTGCAAGACCAGCTGCTCGTTGTCTGTTCAATTTTCAAGCCTTTCAAGCCTAAAAAACTAATGTTTCATTTGCTCATATTTCGGGTCTAGCTCTCCAGATCTTCCTAAAATTTTATTAGCTTTCACGAAAAAAATAGTTAGTCAAGATCCGTTGAGAATTTGCCCGTTACCAGCATTTCCAGATATATATTTATATATACGCATGAGGACAAGTTTAGTAATCTCTATAGACCGCAGAGCGGGCCACTCTTTGAGGCACTCCGTGGTCGAACATGTAAAAGAGTAAATGCAATGTTTTTGGATGAGTTCTTTTGCAGCCACATTGCTTGAAAATCATGCTAAAAGCTGACTATATGCTTGTGCAAGACTGCAAATATTTTTCTTTATTGTTTAAATATCTAATAAACAAGTTTACTGATTAAAATAACCAAACTTAATAATTTTAATTATTGGTTTTGTCTCTCTGCGTGATCGTAAATGTGCTCATTAAACATTCTCTAAATTTACATAATCATAGCTCAACCAACTCTTAACATTTTTTGCAGACTGTTTTTAAATTTAAGGACAGACAATTCATTGTCAGGTCAAGGGTCTGTTTCATTCACCAGGTGTCAGTTTATTATTGGGTTGATTACAAAGGTGGCCACTTTCTAATATTACTAGTATATATATTAGCACAAAATAACAAAAGGTACCGAAGATGCTGGGTGGGTTGTCCCCACCATTCTCGCTTAACCAACCATCTCATTTCCACTAACCCCTTATCGTGTCTACCCCCCACTCACTCAACACACAACCTCTATCGTCCCAAATACCCGCATTCAACCCAGCACCAGTTCCTTACTGCCTTTCCTGCCCCCAATGACTTGTTCAATAGTCTGCGCGACAACCTCCCAGAAATTGGCATGCTAACTGCCAAGCATGACGAGTCCACAGTCAAACTGGACTCAGCCCCATTGCTACAACCGCATCGAGCAGCCTCCTTTGCGTTTACAGAGCTAGTGCTATCTGCCACCTACGGCAAAGAAACTCAATGGATGTCCTCCATCTACATCGATACAGGGCAGTATTGCACACCCCAACCAGAACCTGGTCACCAACACTGCCCAGACTGACCAGT
Source organism: Ptycholaimellus sp. GST1_10 (assembly GCA_030248095.1). Classification (NCBI taxonomy): domain Eukaryota; kingdom Metazoa; phylum Nematoda; class Chromadorea; order Chromadorida; family Chromadoridae; genus Ptycholaimellus; species Ptycholaimellus sp. GST1_10. Next base: position 4,279 of record JASANA010007875.1, on the reverse strand, counting down.
TAAATCGCATCAACTGGGTGGATCATTCACTCAAGGACCTCATCCAATCAAAATTGTATTCCTCTGTCTTTTCACTCGGGGTATTTTAAGTTTTTGGAGAAAAGATAAATTTTTGAACGCGGAGCGGCCCAAAGGGCTGCTCCGCGGTCTATAGAGGTTACTGAACTTTTGTCCTCACATATATGTATACATGTATATATATCTGGAAATGCTGGGAACGGGCGAATTCTCAATGGATCTGGACAAACTTTGTTTCCTGAAAGGTAATAATATTTTAGGAAGATCTGGAGGGGTCGACCCAGAATTTGAGCATTTGAAACATTACTTTTTTTGGTAGAATGGTTGAAAAATGGGGTATGTTGAGAAATAGCAAATTCTCAACGGATTTGGACAAACTTTTTTTTGCTGACAGGTAATAACATTTAAGAAAGATTTGGCTAGGTGGAACCGGTCCTGGAGGATTTGAAACATTAGTTAATTGAGTAGAAAGGTTGTAAAATTGGGTATGTTGAGAAATGGTGAATTCTCAACGGATTCGCACAAACTTTTTTTCCCTGAAAGGTAATGAAATTTAAGGAAGATTTGGAGGGGTGTAACCAGTCCTGGACAATTTGAAACATTAATTAACTGGGTAGAAAGTTTGAAAATTGGTGTATGCTGAGAAATGGCGAATTCTTAACGGATTAGGATAAACTTTTTTTCCCTAAAAGGTAATGAACTTTTAGAAAAGGAAAGAATTTTGGGAGGGGGGGGGGTGCGCTCCGCGGTCACCTATTGCGCTATGCGCCATATACTTGTTAATTGTTTCGTCTGCTCATGTTGTGGGGATTAATATTTTTTAAGTTTAATATATTTCACAAGGAGTGTGAAAATAATGTGAAACCTGCCCTTAGAAATTATTTTATTGAATAAACCAATATGATAACATCAATGTGGCAAGCAGTTTTGGTTATGCGGAATATAATATCTCACATCTTTTCACTAGACCAATTGGAAAAATCTCAATCTACAATTACTGCAGCTGCACTGTTTTCTTCTAGTCCTACAAGTAGTAACCCTTATCCAATGACAGCAGATCCTATCCAATCACAAACAAGCACAGATCTGTCCTGTGACCGATCTACTTTTAGTGGCAACGATAAAACAAATTCTGTGGATTCTGCTAGTACTGTTTTATCTACATCCTATAAACAAAAACAACCAAATATATCAAATAACTTTTTGTCCGAGCCAAGCGTAACCAACAATCAGGACCAATTGTTTCAACATACAGAATGCTACCCTGCTGCAAAAAACTCTGTATATCTACCTTTACATCCCATACCGATGGCACCAAGTGTTAAGGTTACAGAAAAGAAGAATACAGCTAAAGGCTCTTATAGCACTTCGCAATATTTTCCTCTGCCAAAATAAGCTTAACCAGGCTTCTCTTTTTGCAAAAATTATACATATTCTCTGTTTATATAAAATTCTCTGTTTATTTATTTTATATCTCTGTTTATTTTTTAACTGAAAAAATATTTTACGTTGTTTTGACTGACCTATTTTTCTGCACAGACACTATACTGCACCTGTACTAATGTTTGAATCTTTAATTTTGAATTAAATGTATTTTGCCTGGCCGCATGATGCCTGTCACGGAGGGCAGGGCAGTCAGAGCTACAGAGGCCATAACACCTGTGTCCAGAGACCAGAGTAGCTCTGGCGCCCTGCCCATAGGGGCGGGTGGCAACATAGCTTGCATTTGAAGGTGTATTGAAAATAAAACCTTAAATAGCATATAAGACCCTTCCTGGGGCATGATGGCCCATAGCGCTCCTAATATCACTGCACTAACTAACTGCCAAGCATGACGAGTCCACGGTCTAAATGGACTCGGCCCCATTGCTACAAGCGCATCGAGCAGCCTCCTTTGCGGTTACAGAGCTAGTGCTCTCTGCCACATACGGCAAAGAAACTCAATGGATGTCCTCCATATACATCGATGCAGGGCAGTATTGCACACCCCAACCAGAACCTAGTCACCAACACTGCCCAGATTGACCAGTTAAATCGCGTCAACTGGGTGGATCATTCACTCAAAGACCTCATCCAACCCAAATTGTATTCCTCTGTCTTTTACTCGGGGTATTTTAAGTTTTTGGAGAAAAGATATATTTTTGAATGTGGAGGGGCCCAAAGGGCTGCTCAGCGGTCTATAGAGGTTACTGAACTTTTGTCCTCACATATATGTATACATGTATATATATCTGGAAATGCTGGGAACGGGCGAATTCTCAATGGATCTGGACAAACTTTTTTTCCTGAAAGGTAATAATATTTTAGGAAGATCTGGAGGGGTAGACCCGGAATTTGAGCATTTGAAACATTACTTTTTTGGGTAGAAAGGTTGAAAATGGGGTATGTTTAGAAATAGCGAATTCTCAACAGATTTGGACAAAATTTTTTTTTTGCTGAAAGGTAATAACATTTAAGAAAGATCTGGCTAGGTGGAACCGGTCCTGGAGGATTTGAAACATTAGTTAATTGAGTAGAAAGGTTGTAAAATTGGGTATGTTGAGAAATGGTGAATTCTCAATGGATTCGCACAAACTTTTTTTCCCTGAAAGGTAATGAAATTTAAGGAAGATTTGGAGGGGTGTAACCGGTCCTGGACAATTTGAAACATTAATTAACTGGGTAGAATTTTGAAAATTGGTGTATGCTGAGAAATGACGAATTCTTAACGGATTAGGATAAACTTTTTTCCCTGAGAGGTAATGCAATTTTAGAAAAGGAAAGAAATTTGGGAGGGGGGTGCGCTCCGCGGTCACCTATTGCACTATGCGCCATATACTTGTTAATTGTTTTGTCTGCTCATGTTGTGGGGATTAATATTTTTTAAGGTTAATATATTTCACAACGAGTGTGAAAATAATGTGAAACCTGCCCTTAGAAAACATTTTATTGAATAAACCAATATGATAACATCAATGTGGCAAGCAGTTTTGATTATGCGGAATATAACATCTCACATCTTTTCACTAGACCAATTGGAAAAATCCCAATCTACAATTACTGCAGCTGCACTGTTTTCTTCTAGTCCTACAAGTAGTAACCCTTATCCAATGACAACAGATCCTATCCAATCACAAACAAGCACAGATCTGTCCGGTGACCGATCGCCTTTTAGTGGCAATGATAAAACAAATTCTGTGGATTCTGCTAGTACTGTTTTATCTACGTCCTATAAACAAAAACAACCGAATATATCAAATAACTTTTTGTCCGAGCCAAGCGTAACCAACAATCAGGACCAATTGTTGCAACATACAAAATGCTACCCTGTTGCAAAAAACTCTGTATATCTACCTATACATCCCATACCGATGGCACCAAGTGTTAAGGTTACAGAAAAGAAGAATACAGCTGAAGGCCACATTATTTGAATATGGTATATATAGTAATTATTAGACTGCTGATTTTTGTTTATTATTATTAGATTATTATTATATTAGACAATTATTAGACTACTGTTTTTTGAATTAAAACGCACAAGGTGATTATCTCAAAAATGAAAAGGCAGAATATTTATATAAAAAATGTCAAAATGCTACATTGGTTAAATCATTGAATCACGCTAAAATTTCATTTTATAAAGCTACCGAATTTGATGATGATGGTGAGTAAATGGAAGCAGCAACTGACCCAACACAACCAGGTTTTTGTCTAAATGTTGGAAACCACAATTTATGCATATGCTTAGGTATTTCTAACAGCTCAATTGAAATAAGTTTATGTGTACTCCTTTTTAAATTCAAAGGTGCTAGCAACGTCCATTTATGTGCAGCAATGTCAAACCTTTCAACAATGTCTAAAGTTCCTTGGCCTTCCTACCAAATTGTGGCTCACTAAAGAACTAACCACAATTGTGGATCCAATTTGCACGTCCTACCACATTGTGGCTAACTGAAGAACTAACCACAATTGTGGATCCAATTTGCACGTCCTACCACATTGTGGCTAACTGAAGAACTAATCACAATTGTGGATCCAATTTGCACGTCCTGCCACAATGTGGCTAACTGAAGAACTAACCACAATCGTGGATCCAGTTTGCACGACCTACCATATTGTGGCTAACTGAAGAACTAACCACAATTGTGGATCCAATTTGCATGACCTACAACATTGTGGCTAACTGAAGAACTAACCACAATTGTGGATCCAATTTGCATGACCTACCTTTATGTGGCTAACTGAAGAACTAACCACAATTTTGGATTCAATTTGCACGTCC